>CAUJRU010003418.1:0-49000 GCA_963277665.1 Viscum album | reverse complement strand
AGTGACTTTCTTATTCTCATCTACAGCTGTCCTCTTGGACTCCCATTCATTTAGCCTGATATCCATTATATTGTCTACAAGAGACTCATCATCCAAACCTCATTCTCCCAAATATTTTAATCCATTCACAATAGTCATGAATCTATGTTGTACTTTGATTATAGGTTCTCCATAAGGAAAATTAAAACCATGATATTCAGCTCTGAGCATGTCTCTTCTAGTCTCAATAACATTGGAAGTTCCAAAATGAGTAACTTCGAGTTTCTTTCATATAGAATTTTCTACTTCAAAAGATCAAATTTGGATATATATATATATATTTCTAGTCATAGAACAAAGTAATGTATTGTGTACCTTATAATTCAGTTGATATTCATGCTTTTCTTGATTAGCAATGGCACTAACTTTCTTGTTAGGGATTTTATATCCTCCTTTAAGCATAAAAAAGTTGTCAACACCAGTATTGATAATGAAAGTCTTCATACGATATCTCCAATAATCATAGTCATTTCCATCAAATATAGGTGGTCTAGTGGGATTGAGATTGTCTATGGAACTAACATTGATTCCTGCCATCTTTAAGAAAAATATTTCAACACAAAACTTGTTAATAGAAAAGTTTGTAAACAAGGGAAATATTCCTAAGAAAGTAAAATAAAGAACAAGAGTATCTCTAAAAAAATGAATCCAAACTATATGAGTCTGAAAAACAGATTTTGAAAAAAATGTGAATCCATAAAATATGATTCCAGAAAATTTTCTTCTGAATCTAATCATGAGATTATTTAAGAGGTAACCAATGATCTGATACCAATTATTAAGATGGTATGTCTGAGTATGATATACTCTATAATACAAAATGTAAGATCGAATATGTAAAATTAGATAGAAATACAAGGGGGGGGGTGAATTTTATACTTTTAAAAATCCCTAATGAAATTTTGCACAACCAAAATTCACAACACCTCTAAGTTCTAATAACATTATTGATTTCAGAAAAGTGAATCCGGAAATGAAACTTAAGAAAATTGTACACCAACTAAGATTCTACCTTAAAGAGTATAGAATCTAACTAAATCAGAGTACAAGTATGAGGAAGTATAATAAAGTTATACTTTCCTCAACAATACAAATGCACTAGAAAAAAAGTTGTAACACTACAAGTAACTAGTATAAAATCTTCTAAACTAAAAAGAAGTGTATCCAACAACCCTGGATAAGAGGTACCTTGATTTATACTTTCAATAAATTATGACTTACCCAAACCCAGGCAAACCCCCAATCCAAAGATTGGTATCTGTCTTGCTATCCCCGCAAGCCCTCGATTTTTATGGAAATCAGCACCTCTGACTTCACAACCCGAAGTCTCTGATTTTAAGGAAATAGAATCTCTACACTAATAAAATATGCACGAAGCAAAGTTTGAACAAGCCGTTCAAACTTTTTGTATGAAGCCTAAGAGGTTATTAGAGCCTCTCTCTCTAGAAATCACTTCTGAATGTTCTGAGCTTCAAAAATTACAAAACTCATTGTTATGAACTATTTCAAATGAGCCCCTATTAATAGGAATGGATTCAACGGTCGGTTCCCTCCTCCAACGGTCAAATCTTTCTTTGAATTCTGGAGGGACCTGTACACATGTCACTCAAACAATAGTTAGTGAGTAACTGAAAGCATGACATCGTTTTATAACTAAATATGTGTTAGAAAAATATGGTTACATAACTAAAGTCCAATATTCGGAATGTATGAAAATGAAGGTTTGGAGTCTAGCCAAAAATAATTTCAGAGTCTAAAATACAAACGTATTTGGATTATGTTCTCAAGTAATTAAGAACCTGAATTCTATAGAATTCCAGAGTCTGAATTTCAAGGAAATTCGGAGTCTGGATTCATAAGAATCCGGAACCTGAACTTACAATGTTCAGAGTCATAGTTCATGAGAATTCAGAGTCAGAAATCATAAGAATTCAGAGTCTGAATACAGAGAACTCGGAGTCAGAACTTAGAAAAGTTCGTAACCAGAATTCGTAATTGGAATTCATAGTCAAACTTTACATAAGTTCGTAATCAAAATTCTAAGTCGAACATCATGAATGTTTGTATCCAAAATTCAGATTTGAACTTCTTGAAAGTTCGTATCCAGAATTCATATTCAGAATTCAGAGCCATAACTCAGAAAGTCTGTAACCAGAATTCTAAGAATTCTGATCCTAGAATATAATGCTTCATATCTAGGTATTTGTAGTATTCCGAGGTTTTGGTTTCAATCCGAATTTTATACTTAGGAAAAATATAATCTGGACAACGAAACAAGGTAAGGATAAATTTCCTTGGGGAAAGAAATTTTTCCTTATATAAGTAAAACAAGGGTAAAAATAGATTTTCCTTTAGATAAGGTGTTTGTGATTTTCAAAATAAGAGGAATGGTAAAGTCATAACGAAAACTTAATGAATCAACAATATCCCCATTGAATGAAGGAATGGAAAAGTCATAAGGAAAACCTTATTGACTCAGAATATAACTCATCAAAATAATTAATAATGAAATTAATAAAATTATAATAAATAAATTATATGTTCAATAGGTTATTAATAAAATTATTAATCAATCAATTTTGATTATCTAGTAAATTTTGTGCAAGTACAGAACACATTTAGACATAAGATTAGGAATTCCTTCTAAGCCTAATTTTTTGTTATGATTTCTCTCTCTTTACCACAAAATAATTATTAATTATTATTATTTAATCCCCCTATACTCTGTGTGTATGTTACAAAAATATTTAACAAGCTTAATTTTTCTTTCTTTGATGGGGAAATACATGTTTTATAAGGTTCAATTCTCAATTCCTCCTGATAAGCATGCCATATTAATGGGAACTTTCCTATTTATTACCCATTTTCAAGTACACTCCATAATATGTTTTAATCCACAATTATTTTTCTAAAAAAAAAATTTCATCATGAAAAAATATATTATTTTATTTCTGGTTTTATATAAAAATTTATTTCTTTGTCTTCTTTAAAATATCTTAAATATTTTCCATTAAATTACACTAAAATAGCTAATTTATAAAGTTTGTTAAACCCTGTTTTTTACATGTTTTAAATTCCATTGTAAATTATTTATCATTATATATTTAAATTATCCATTATTAGTGTCTATTTATGATTTAAATCCATTTATTAATGTAATACTTTATGATACACCCAATTTCTATGCCTTATGACAGATTATGATACCCATTTATTTCCATGTGTAACCCTTATGTTTATTTATTATGTTGGATTATTCTAGTGGAAAATATATGAATGAAAATTTTATGATGGGTGTGACTAGAAATATATCAAATGCATTGGGAAATGTTCAGTCTCATGAGACATCATGTATGTGATTAGAGAGTAAACTTAATCCATTATGGGACTTTTTCTACCATGTGATATAGTCTTTGTAGTTATCCTTGAGTCATGTTTATATCATGTTGTATATTTCTATGAAATTTCTATTTTTCCAAGATTACATTATCCAATGTTCTAAATTTTATGATTCTATATGATTAATCATGTTTCATGCCTTGTTTTGTAATGATTTTATTCCCTCTAACCCATATGCTATGCTTTATTCATATTCTTATTCCCGTACTAAGCCTTTTAGATCACCCATTTGTTCTTGTATTCCTCGTGTTATTCTATGTAGATGGAGGAGTTCAAAGAAAGTTATGATTTTATTATGGAATATTTATATGAATATATTTTATTCTAGTTCCATGTTTTCAGTTTTATGTACCTAATATTCTAATGACACTATAATTTATGATCATTGGTTTATATTTTATAGATATTTATTATTAAAATCATATAATAATGTCTATAAATGTCTTGTGTTTCTATATCTTTCTTAAAATACCTAAAATAAATCCCAACCTTTATAAATATAATATTCATAATACCATAGATACATGGAATATATAGGGAATTATTTCATAAAAATTTTACTAGAATGAAGAATTATTTTATGATATTAAGGATTCATGAAAGGAAAATTAATTTAAAGAAGTTTATTACATAAAAAAAGATGAAATAAAGATATAAATAGAGGAAAATATTTCCTTACTAAACAATTCCTAGAATTTTGGAAGAAACCCCATGAAGACATAAGTAATTCCTTAAGAGATAATTTAAAAAGAAAATTTGAGATGAAAAATATTATAATGATATTTTTGAGTGATGTGATTTGGGTGAAGAGGGTTCTATTTATAGTGATACTTGGAGAATGTTTTAATAAATATTTTTTCTCTTATAATTGTGCTTATAAATTATTCATATTTAGAAATGGAAAAATCATTTTCTATGTATGGTTTGTGATTTATAACCATCTAATTTGATTTAAAAAATCCACGATTAATTCTATTATATTCCACCAAAACCAAAATCCATTATTGGTAATAAGATAAACATTTTAAGAAATCATTAAAAATGTTTTCAAAGGAATATTATATTATTTATGATTTATAGATTACTTTAGAGGTGTTTGGTTAATTACATTATTTGAAAACGAATAATTTACTGAATAATTTTTTTTAAATACATGAAAAAATAATGTCTATTATTTAATCATAATTATATCTTAATTAACTATAATATATTTCAAATATATATATATATATATATTGTATTTTATTATTCATCTAAAAATTTGACTATTTCTAAAAATTACAACAAAATCATTATTATTTAATTTCAATGTCGTAATTACAAATTTTAAATACATTATATTTACATTTTCCTCTAACTTGGATAATTTTAATTTATAAATAAATAACTTTGAGATTTTTTTGGATATAACACAAATCACAGTGTGTAGAATGTTATTCTAAAAACCATATTACTTTTTTAAAATCTATATTTCAGATTTTACATTTTCGTTTAATAGACACATAACTCATATATATTCCTATAAATTATATCCATTGTAATTAAATTTATCATTATAAAGTTAAGTTTCAAACTAATTTTTTTATTCTATGTGTTATGCTATTTTTATTATATATCATTTTTCTTATAACACTGATTTTTATGGGGGATAACTATCCAAGAGAATTGTATCATGATTTTATGATATATATTTTTATTTTTCTGAATATTACTTATATACATTATTATTAATTTATATCTTTAACTTGAAGTAATATATTTTAAATTAATAAAATATTATTTATTTCATTATACAATGAATTCAATTTATTTATTTCTCATGTATGTGAGTCCTGGGTACGAGTATAACACCACTGGTTGGGGGGGGGGGGTTGGGTAAATTAGTGGTTACCAATGGAAAGAAACTAAAAATTATTTTCCATTTTCTAGTTTGTAAGATTGGGTCTCAAATGAAATGATGTGATTGTAGACGCCGGAAAAGTCCGTTGCTCCCAAACGAAGCTCCGGATGCGGAAAGCGAGGTCATATTTGGAGTCGGAAGGATGTTTCGGAGGGCCCGGAGGCCTTGCGCGGAATTTCAGAGGCACGCGCGCAAAGGGGATGTTCCGCGCGCAAACCCCCCGGGATGCGCGCAATGCGCCGGTCCGGCGCGCAATTCTGCGCGCCGCGGGTCCGCGCGACTCCCTTACGCGCCGCGCCCGATTCCGCGCCCGGGGTTGCCTATAAATACAAGGCGACCCCCAACGTTTCAAAGGTTGCTGGAAGTCGAAACGTCTCCCGTGCGCGCAATTCAACCCCTTCCGCGCGCAATGACGAACTTCAGGTAACCTCCTTTCTTTCGCGCAAGAAAGCCTCGGGGTCCGCCTTCGCGCGCAATCCCCGCTGGCTCCTTTCATTTGAATAAAAACTCACCCTAAGGCCTTTGCGCGCAAAAGAACCCGCTTGCGCGCAATTGCCCCCGGGGTGCGCGCAATCCGGCCTGATTGCGCGCACCCCCCCTTCTTTCAAGTGGCCATTCGTTAAAGAATGAGCCGTTGCCCCCGCGCGCTATCCGAAGCCCGGTGTGAGCAATCTCAAGCATCCGCGCGCAAGGCGCTGGCCCAATTGCGCGCCAGCCGCCCCGATTGCGCGCCGGCCCGCAGTATTGCGCGCAGAGCTTCCTTTTTGCGCGCAAGCTGCCAGGGTCGTCCCCGTTGACCTCCTAAGGTTACCCGCCTGTGTGGCACCCGATGATTCTCATCCCGGGTGCCCGCACCGTGCGTTGTCTTCCCGTGCGGCCCTCCAGGCTTGCGCGAAGTGACACGCACCTATGTCCAGCATGACGTTAAACTGCATACTCGTCCAGCATGACGTTAAACTGCATATACGTCCTGCACAACGTTAAACTGTACATCGTCCGCGCTGCAAGACGTTAAACTGCCAAGTGCTTCGTCCGGCAACCTATGCCCAGCATGACGTTAAACTGCACACCCGTCCAAGCTGCACGACGTTAAACTGCCTAGCCCCCATCGTCCGTGCTGCAAGACGTTAAACTGCCAAGTGCCTCGTCCTCAACACATGACGTTAAACTGTACTTCGTCTGGCAAGACGCTAAACCGTCCGCAACCTGATCCCGTGCTCCGCACGCAGGGTCTCCCCCGGTTTGGACGTGGCCCCCACCCGCTCGTCTCTGCAGGGATGTCGGGATTGTCCCCCTTTTGGGACGATTTAATGGGAGTGGCTTTTCCCTACGGGGGCAGGGTATTACAAACCCCTAGTTTCTCGTGGGAGGCTGCACATGTGTATCTCCATTGCACCTCCCCACTGCCGAAGCCAGTAGAGGGTCTGACTGGGATCGAGGTGTCTTTTGCTTTCGGTCCAAGTCCCTTCCAACTGAGTTTTGCAGTATCCGGGCCGCCCCAAGTGCGTAAGTCCTGACAGAATGAACTACGTGGACTTTGATCCCTGTCTTCTATACAGGGTACGTAGGAAGCCTCCCTGAGGCCCAAGCCCACCACCTGGTCGTTCCGGTCGTATTTACGTCCGTTCGTCCATCAGTGGACCCCTCCAGGGTTCACGCTTGCGTTGATTCACCTATGAATCCGCCCCTGTGGAAGACTGCCCGTGTGTATCTCCACGGTGCCTCCCCACAGCCCCCCTTTTCCATTTCCCCTTTTATCGTCCAGCATGACGTTAAACTGTATGCCCGAACTACGTTGACTTTGATCCGTGTTAACGCGCGGTACGTAGGAAGCCCCTCTGGGGTCCAAGCTCTTCACTTCATCATCCATCCTGATCCTTACCCGGGCGCCACATCCCGGTGGGGTCATGCCACTTCACTTCACTCCACGTTACTTGGGAAGCCGCCCATGTGCTGGCCCCAGCGTCGGAGGTTCCCCGCAAGGGGTTCTGTCATCTGATCCACTTTTCGTGTTGATCGGTCCGATGCCGTCCCCGCTGGACGTTAAACTCGCGGCATACCCCGTGTTAAACACGGGAAGCTGAGGAAAACCTCAGGTGACACAGTTCCCCGCACCTAGTACGGGATGCCTCAGGCCATCGTGCCTTCGAGAAGCCCTATTAGGGACGGAAGACAGACGTGCAGAGCCGCAGTGTTACGACACGCCCCCAGCACCCAGAGCCACCCGGCCTTCTCACCGCAGGTTGCTGCCCCGCCCAGACTCCTTGGAACGTCCGGGCGGAAGCAGCGTAATTAACCGGTGTCCATGAAGATATGGCGCCGGGAACGATATTCACGAACATTCTTAAGTCTATGAGGGAGACCCGGATTAGGCGACAAGTTCCGAGGAGACGTCCAAGGAAGGAGAAGCCGACATCCCATCATCCCGGTTTCGATCAAGGAGCAGACGCCCCTGAATAAGGGACGGATGCCGCCCGCCCTTGGAAAGCGGGACTGCGGGACCACAAGCCGCGCGCCCATCCCCTCGGGTTGACGGGTGCACGCGCGAACGCGTCCTGGCGGAACAGCGTAACCCGACGCACATCCGCACCGAAACAGAAAAATGGTGAACCCGACGTGAATCTCTTCTCCTCGATACAAAGACCGATGGCTTTCAGAGGTGTTGGAAGACCGGCGTGTTGCCCGGCCAAGCATTCAGTCTTACCCGCCAGGGGCTGGGGAAGGGACATCGGGCACTCCGTCTCGCAACGTCGAGGGCCTGGGTTCCCCCCACGGAAGGCGTCGTGGCGCTAATGGTTGGTTGTCGATTCCTTTTTCCTGTCAGTATTAATGGGTCATTCTCCCTGCTTTCAGAAATCAGGTCGCCCGATCTAGTGCCCGAACGCCACCCGCCCACTGGCGCAGGGACAGGGGAAACACCGACGCGGCTACTCCGCGCGGTCCCGCCCGTTCCACAGCCGTCCCAGCAGCCGCAATTGCGGGACGACCACGCCCTCTCTCCCCCTCGGAGGTCATCCAGAGAAGGGTGATCAACACCCTGGTGCGGAGATACGAGGAAGAGGGAGTCATCCCCACTAGGGAAATGGCTCGCCTAGACCTTGAGGAGGCTGCGCCTCGCCACCACCGCCGCCCCCGAGGGCCGCGCAGGGAGGCACCGCCGCCTACCTCAACGTCCAACCGCTTCGGGAGCTTATCCCCGGAGCGCTCTGACAGTTCCCTTCCCTATGCGGATGAAGTGGAAGATGCCCAGGATCACCCTATCCGAGGTCCGCTCCAGGGATCCACGATAAGGGCTCCCGCCAGGCCACGGCGACATCGCCGCCAGGCCCCTCAAGTCGAGGAACAGGCTCTCCACCTGCCCGCGCCGCTCATCCCGGCTCGTCTGTCTCGACGCCAACGTCGGGCACGAGCGGAAGAGGATGCCCACCTTGGGGCTCTAGCAACAGCGGCCGCATTGGCCCAAGCCACTGCTGGCTCCAGTCGCCAGGCCTCTGCGCATCCTGAGCGGGGGAACTCCTATGCCTGACCCGGATCGAGGCCCCGACCGCCCCAAAGGCAGGTTGGGTTGACTCTCCCGGTTGCTGGCACTGGCAGTAGCCACCGCGGACCACCTCGCGGTAGCGCTATTCACCAGCAGGATCTACTCTGTGTGGCCGATCCAGGAGGCATGGGTCATCCCACCTCCCGATCCCGGCCCGGAGTCCTGCCCGGGATCATCTCTCCCCGCGTCCCCTTTGATATCTGTCCCGGTGCCCCTCGCACCTTGGTTCCCAGTCCTCTCGGCCCCAGCACCAGTGCGGCCGGAGGACGCCAGGACAGAGATCAGCCCTGCCCCGAAGAACCACCCAGGGGCAGGAAGGCAAGGCGTCGACGCCGAGGGAAGAATGTTGCGGAGTTCCGGACAGAGATCCGACCGGTTTGCTTCTCTGACTCAGAGGCAGAGTACGATTCGGCGACAGAGCCCCTTCCCCAATCCCGCCAGTCAAGGGCAGGGGTAGGAATGCGGCACGTCAGCCTCGTGCTCCCCGAGAGCGAGATCGATGTGATCCCCGCGTCTCTCCGAAGGTATATCCGGAGTAACGAGGGCCTGGTAGACCCCCAAGGATCAAACTTGCGGTTGGTACCGGCCCCTCCGGAAGTGCCTTCCGTCTCGATCAGAGAAGCCGGAGACTTTTTCTGGGGACCGACGGTCGAACCACGATCTGGTGCGCCCTCGGCGAGCACCGATGCTACGGCAGGATGTTCGCTCGCCGGCCCGTCCTATCGTGATGTGGTAGCTGGGGCACCGCCACCCTCAGGGGGAGGCCCGGGATATGGAGGCCAATCGGCCTGCTCGCCGTATTCACCGCCGGCCAGCCCGTCGGCCCGACGGCCCGCCTCGGCACCACTACCAGTTCCCCGTCCGTTCCCAGCCATGGAAGAGGACCGAGGAGATCTGGGTCCCGAGTTTGAGTCGTGGAGCTTCTGGACCGTCCTTACAGAGGGCCACTTCCCTGAGAAGTTTTGGCCAGTCGCAGGACCGGGCTTTGATGCACCCGAATCGCTCACCCCGGATGAGTTCGAGTGCTTCCGCCGAACTCTCCGGGAGACTCACTCCCGTCTTCACTGCCTACAAATGCCATACCCCGGGAGTCAACTACACCTGGAGGATATTGGTGAGCAGTGCCGTCAAATTGACCTGGCCATGCTCCCCGCGGTTCGGCACCCCGGGTCATTTGGGCACCACGAGGCCCTCCAACAACGATGCGTTGAGTGCTTTCAAGTACTCCGCAAAGTTATCGAGGAAGCCACTCCCCACGTGTATATCCGTGGATGGGGGCAGTACGCTGCCCTACGCTTCAGTGTGATTCGCCGACAGCCCGATTCGTTGGGTGGCCCTGAGGGTATATCCCCAGGGACAGGAACAGTCAATATGGCTGACCTGTCGGGAGAGGGGAACGACTTGGAACTTCTCGACGGGGGCTTCCCCCCCGAAGACAAGCCGTCGTCAGACCCATCAGTGAGAGTTACTCGTCATCAGAGGAACCTCCTGGGGCTCCCCGCACCCACTGAAGCACTGACGTTGAGCCGAAACGTCAGCAAAGGAAAAGAGCACAGCGAGGCTATAAGGCCCGCCGACCCATCTGCCTCCATGCGGAAGGCAGAGGAGGATCCCGAGAAGGCTACGCTACGTCAGCAGCTCGCCGAACAGAAGAGGCTAGTTGACCAGCTCCTCGCCGAGCGCGCTGCAGAACGGCGGCCTGACTACGGTGATCCCAGGCCAGGGCAGCAGGGACCGGAACAACCACCCCTCGATGAGACTCTCCCGGGCAACCGTGATTACGCCGTGTTCGCCGACAGGAGAGAGGCCATTGCCTACGGCAAGAGGGCGCGGTATGTTTCGCCACACCCTCCCGAGCGGCGCGACTACCCGGGAGATCCCGCTCGGATTCCTCCCGCTGCCCCAAGGGCCGCTCCGCCAGCCATCCCACGAGCTGCCGAGTTCGACGATCCGGTCGACGACCCGATTGAAGGGCCATGCAATGCGCTCGTGGTTAGAGATCCTCGCCAGGACTGGAACCCATGTCCGGACGATCCGATGGCGGCACTCATTGCCCGCTTGGAAGCCTTGGAGACTCGGCAGGTGGCGATCCCACCGGACGGCAAGCCATACCCAGCATGGGTGGATGACATGCCGGCGCCTCCGGGATTCGGGAATCCCACTTTCGCCCCCTTCAACGGGACCGGAGATCCGCCACAACATTTGGCCCATTTCAACTCGAGGTGCGGGCCTATGTTGGGGACTCCGGCGCAGCAAGAGGCCGCTAAGCTTCGCTGCTTTGTCCAGACACTGGAAGGGCCAGCATTTGTCTGGTACAGCCAGCTCCCCGTCGGGTCGGTAACCAGCTGGGAGGACCTCCGTAGACAGTTCCTCTACCAGTTCAGTTCCACGACCCGGAAGACGAGTATCGCAGACCTCTTCAAGTGCAAGCAGAGGCCTGATGAGCGAGTCGCGGACTTCGTCGCCCGATGGAAGGGTCTCACGTATTCCCTTGACATGCCATTGACTCAGGAGCAGTTGCTGACAATGTGCGTCGGGAACGTCAAGACCGAGCTGGTCCCTTCCCTGATTACTCAGAATTACCCCGGAGGGTTCAGGGACTTCTCAGACAAAGCTCAACGTCTTGAGGAAGCCCTGCAACAGGCCAGCCAGGCACACCCGCTGCCTCCTATGATTCCTGCAAGGAGAGCCAGCAGGGCTGAGCCCGCTGCTGTGGCCCAGATAGAGGCTCCCAGGCCGTTGGAGCTGCTGCCGGTGAGGCCAGCTCCGCAGCCTCACAGGAATCCGCCTCCACGGGCTCAGTTCCCGGCCCAGCAACGGCAGCCTCAGAACCGGCCGGCCCCTCCGCGTAATGTACCGCCGCAACCCCGGCGAGATAATCAGGGTCCACCTCCTCGGCAGGCCCCTCCGGCCCCTCGTCAAGACCGCGCTCCCAGGGGCCCGCGACACCTGACGTACTCATTCCATGAGGATCAGGTCCCCGGTTATTTCCGGAGCGCCCTGGAGCAGAGGATTGTGCGATTGCCTGAGTGCTGGAGGCCAGAGGAGGCACATCTCACGGATAACCCCCGCTACTGCCCCTACCATCGGGCCCTGGGGCACACCATCCAGCGGTGCTATGTGTTTAAGGACTGGCTCCAAGACCAGATTAACAACAATGTAATCAGGTTGGGCCCAGCTCCAGCACAGGTAGCGGGTGTGTTCGTGGGATCAGATGACGATAGTGGCAACGAGGACGGATGGCAGCTGGTCTCCGACCGCGGGTCCCAGAAGTATAATAACTGGATGGCCCGCAAGACGACCATTCGCGCCCAGGGAATCATCCGTGCGCGCTTGAATCAGCCTGAGCCCCCAGAACCTGCGGGTGCTGCTTCGGCATCGTCGTCCCAGTCTGCCTCCTCCAAGAGGAGCAAACGGCGGCAGCGCAAGAAGGAAGAGCGCGCCCCGCCAGTTCCGCCACTATCCCGTACTCTCGGCGATTTCATGCCCCCGGAGATGGGGGTCCCTCCTCGGATCCGCCCGGTGATGGATGATTCGTCCGATGACGGTATTGGGTACGCTTCGGTTAACACCGTCGAGCTGGTAAATCCCTTTTCGGTTCCCGACGTTGAAGAACACCAGGTGGACCTCCCTAGCGTCCCCGGTCGTCGCCACCGTCGGAAGAACCGCAGCAGCAGGAGTCGCCGGGGCACAGCCGTCGGTACCTCCGGCCAGGCCGTGCACGCCACTGAGACTAGGCGGCAGGCTCAAGATCGAGCTCAACGTACGCAGGCTCCCCATCCGGGGATGACGGATTCGCCTCCGCCACTGTTTGTGGTATGGGACCGGGCAGAACCGCCTCAGCCGCGTCGCGACCAGCTCCGCCCTGCCACAAGTCCATCCCGGCCTCCTGACTCCAGTACGGTGACCATTTCCCGGACTGCGACCAGTGAACAGCGAGATGCACCAAGTACCAGTCGGCCGCCGATCCAACCGGTAAGGCCCGTCATGCCACCAACCGCAGAGCAATCTCCTGCAACCAGGAGCTCGCGCTTGGCCAAAAAGTATGATGTCCTGAAGCACTTGGCCGACATCCCAGCAAGGCTCTCCATCCTTGAGGCTCTGCGCATGTCATCTGAGATGCGCGAGGCACTCGCTGAAGCCCTGAAGAGCCCCCTCCAGTTCGAGACAGAGGTTGCGGCTGCAGAGGCCTTCCACGCCGAAACGATCGAGGACGCCGAATGTCAGGCAGTTATCTCGTTCTCTGGTAAGGATGAGGACCCTCCTATACAGGGACACATCCGTCCGCTGTATGTCACTGGCCAGTTCAATGGCCTTGAAGTCCGGCGTTGTCTTGTCGACACGGGGTCCGGGATTAATCTGATTCCAACTCGGACGCTCCGGAGATTGGGGTTGTCTGAGGATGACTTGATTCCCTCCGACCTCAGGATCCAGGGGTACGACCGCACCGAGCAAACCCCGGTCGGCAAGATACGTTTGAAGACCCAGTTCGGTGACTTGGTTGCCAACACCGAATTCATGGTAGTCTCTCAGGACACTGCGTATAACGCATTGATGGGCAGGCCATGGCTTCACCTTCATGCGGCGGTTCCCTCGTCATACCACCAATGCCTCAAATACTCCCTTAATGGTCGAGTAGGCGTGCTTCAAGGAGATGCCTCTCCTTTTGCCTCATGTGAAGCCCGCTATCTGGACGCGGACTATTACAAGAGCAAGGATAAGCAGATCCTGGCAGGTGAGGTTGAGCCTGTCGTTGTTGCAAGCGATCCCTGGGCAAGTCTGGATGACGCTTACGTCCTCCCGATTCACCGGTTGGACGTCGCCATGGTCTTGACGGTCCGCGAGTCTCCTGATGAGACGGCCGCGACCGCCCGCGCCAGCACCAGTGGCCCAGCAGGATCTGGTAGCCCCAATGCAGTTTCCAACGCAGTCTCTCCCGTGGATGATCCCTCCCCGAGTGGAGAGGACGTGGAAGATGCACCCCCAGCCTTTGAGGAGGGCGTCCCCGCCACGGTCGATGAGTTAATACAGGTGAACCTTGGAACCGAGGCAGATCCAAGACCCACATTGGTTAGTGCCGCCATGCCCTCTGAGGAGCGGCAGCAGTACGTGGACTTTCTCAGGCAGCACCGTGATGTGTTCGCTTGGGGCTATGACGAGATGCCGGGGCTAGATCCTCAGGTAGCCGTCCACCGCCTAGGTCTCCCGGCGAACCATCGCGGGTTCAAGCAGCCTCCCAGGAAAATGCACCCATCCCATGGTGCCATGGTTGAGGCCGAAGTTGACAAGCTTATCAAAGCCAACATCGTGAGGGAAGTTCAGTACCCCAAATGGCTGGCCAACATTGTGCCGGTCAGGAAGAAGAACGGGCAGATTAGAGTCTGCATCGACTTCCGCGATCTCAACCGCCACTGTCCGAAGGATGATTTTCCCCTTCCAGTGACAGAGCTGTTGATTGATGCCACGGCAGGGTTCCAAGCCCTCTCCTTCATGGATGGATACTCCGGATACAACCAAATTCGGATGGCCCCTGAGGATGAGGAGTTCACTGCCTTCAGGGCCCCCCAAGGTACCTTTCGCTACCGGGTCATGCCCTTCGGCCTGAAGAATGCAGGTGCCACCTACCAACGGGCGATGCACCGCATATTCAAGCCAATCCTCGGCACACTGGTGGAATGCTACGTCGACGACTTGGTTGTCAAATCGCGCCAGCGTCAGGACCATCTCAAAGATCTTGAGAAAGTGTTCAGCTTCCTCCGGTCTCGCTGCCTGAAGATGAACCCGTTGAAGTGTGCCTTTGGGGTCACCTCCGGAAAGTTCCTTGGATTTGTGGTAAGATACCGGGGTATTGAGATCGACCCAGAGAAAATCAGGGCGATTAGCCAGATGCCTCCCCCGGGTACCGTCCGGGAACTGCAAGGGTTCCAAGGCCACTTAGCCTATATACGCCGATTCATCGCGAATCTGGCCGGCAAGTGTAAGCCCTTTTCTCGGCTTATGAAGAAGGGTGTCACCTATGTATGGGATAAAGAGTGTCAGACCGCTTTCGAGGAAATCAAGCAGTACCTGCTTCAACCTCCGGTCCTGATGCCGCCCGTATCCGGAAAGCCGCTGGTCCTTTATGTGACCGCCCTGGAACGGTCCCTGGGTGCCCTTCTCGCCCAGAAGAACAACGAGGGAACAGAGAATAGCCTCTATTACCTCAGTCGCATGCTCCTCGATGCGGAGGTTAGGTATTCCCCCATCGAGAAGAGCTGCCTGGCGCTCGTATTTGCCGTACAGAAATTACGGCACTACTTGCAGCACCATGAGGTACAGTTGGTTTCTCGGGTAGACCCGTTGAAATATATCCTGAGCCGACCTATGTTGACTGGCCGTCTAGCGCGGTGGGCTGTGATTCTCCAGCAGTTCGACATCAGGTATGTGTCTCAGAAGGCCATCAAAGGGCAAGCGTTGGCAGACTTTCTGGCCGCTCACCCGACCTCCGCGGATCAGCCGCTGGATCTAGGCTTTCCTGATGAGACCATTCTCTCGGTTGATCGAGCCGATCCATGCTGGCAGATGCACTTTGACGGTGCCTCCCGGAGCCCCACCGGTAGGAGACTCGATATTCCTAAGCTCAACAGAGTGGGCTTGGGTATCGTCTTCATTACCCCGGAGCGAGCCGTGCTTCCATACTCTTTCCTGTTGTCAGAGGGCTGTACCAACAATGAGGCGGAATACCATGCCCTCATCACCGGCCTCGAGTTAGCTCTCGAGATCGACGTGCCCCATCTGTGTGTGAAAGGGGACTCCGAGCTGGTCATTAAGCAGATCAATGGCGACTATGTTGTCAGGAAGCCGGAACTTGTGCCATTGTTGGAGTGCACCCTCCTTCTGATGGCCCGGTTCCCTTCTCGGCCAGAAATTGTCCATATTCCCCGGTCGCAGAACGGTCGAGCAGATGCTTTGGCCAGCCTGGCTGCGTCACTTGCGGAACCTGAACAGGACAACCTGATCGTCCGCGTGACGCGCCGCAGGCTCATCGCTCCCGTTATCCCGGAAGAAGATCGCGGCCCGTTGGTAAGTAATCTCACCACGGTTGCCCCTATGCCCGGAGCCCCGAGTACCCCAGATATAGCAGTCGGATCAGCCCCTGATTGGAGGACGCCTTTGGTTGAGTACCTCCAACATGGCATTCTTCCGTCAGATCGGGCCGAGCGCGAGCGAGTTCGACGCCGCGCATCGCAGTTCGTCCTCCAGAGCAGTCCCGGCCTGGAGCAGATCCTCTACAAACGCGGATTTGATGGTGTTCTCCTCCGTTGCCTTCAGGGAGTTGAGATCCCACGAGTCATGCAAGAGGTTCATGCTGGTTCATGCGGCGCCCACCAAACTGGGCCGAAGCTGTCCCACCAGATTCGGAGGTTGGGATACTTCTGGCCCTCTATGATCCATGACTGCATCGAGTACGCCAGGAGGTGCCATGCGTGCCAGGTTCACGCGAACTTTGTGCATCGGCCGCCGGAGCCTCTCCATACCACAAGGTATTCCTGGCCCTTTGCAGTCTGGGGACTGGACGTTGTGGGACCTTACCCGCCGGCGACAGCTCGCCAGTGCCGGTTCATTCTGACCGCCACGGACTTCTTCTCCAAATGGGCAGAAGCGATTCCGCTCAGAGAGGTCAAATCCTGTTCGATCGCTGACTTCGTGACCTCCAACATCATCTATCGATTTGGAGTGCCTCACGCTATCCTCACGGATAACGGAACCAATTTCCGAGCAGCCGAGTTGAAGAAGTTGTACGCCAAGTATAACATCCGCTCGAACCATACATCTCGCTATCATGCGCAGGCGAATGGACAGATCGAGGCGTTTAACAAAACCCTCTCTAACATTCTGCAAAAGATGGTTGGTCAGAACAAGAAGAGTTGGCCGGACAAGCTCCCCAACGCCCTCTGGGCTTATCGGACGACGACTCGCAATTCCACCCAGATGACCCCTTATTCCCTGGTGTATGGAGCTGAGGCCGTCCTGCCCATCGAGATCCAGTTACCGTCCTTGCGCACTGCGGTCTACGACCAGCAAGCGCCGGACAGAGTTGCTGAAGCCCGTCTAGTCGAGTTGGAAGCACTGGATGAGAATAGACTTCGCGCTTTGCACAACTTGGAGAGGCATCAAAGCAGGATGGCTCGAGCTTTCAATAAGAAGGTTCGCCTCCGCTCCTTCCTACAGGGTGATCTAGTGCTAGCCCTAAGAGCACCGATGATCCCCGGCAGGAAGCCGCCCAAGTTGGAGCCCAAGTGGGAGGGACCTTTTGTTGTCCACAAGGTCTATCCCAATGGCGCGTACTCCCTAGCGACTATGGATGGTGAGCGTGTCACTCCTCCCACCAACGCTAGGTTCCTCAAGCAATACTTTGCCTGAGTGTCACCACGTCCTGCACGACGTTAAACTGCATTCGTCCAGGCTACAAGACATTAAACTGTTCAGCATTCGTCCGCGCTGCAAGACGTTAAACTGCCAAGTGCTTCGTCCCGCATGACGCTAAACTGCACTACGTCCGAGCTACAAGACGTTAAACTGTTCAGCATTCGTCCTGCATGACGTTAAACTGCCTCTCCAGAACTACGTATGGCTTGATTCCCATCCTTATGGGATACGTAGGACCGCCTGAACCCTCGTGTTTCAGGACCAGCCCCATCCTTCGGGAATTTCCATCCCATCTCGGGCCCTTGGCCCAGTTGCCCCGAGGTGTGCGGCGTATGGTGTGAGTGCGGGGCTATGCCCTCATTCACGTCGGTTTGTTCGTCACGCTGTACGCCCCCCTCCACGTTTGGGGATGCCTTCTGCTCCCCCCTTCTTTTTTCCTCATCGTCCTGCATGATGTTAAACTGCACTTCAAGAACTACGTATGGCTTGATTCCCATCCTTATGGGATACGTAGGACCGCCTGGACATCATTTTTCAGGCCCAGCCCCATTTCCCGGGAATCCCTATCCCGCGTTGGGCCTCTGGCCCCAGTTCCCCTCCTTTTTGTGCGAGGCGTATCGCGTGAGCGGGGGATTATGTCCTCATTCGCGTCGGTCTCCTGGCCGCGCCGTACGCCTCCCCCGTGTGTGGGACTACCTCACACCCCTCATCGTCCTGCATGACGTTAAACTGCCTTTCCAGAACTACGTATGGCTGGATTCCCATCCTTATGGGATACGTAGGACCGCCTGGACGCTTGTGTCTCAGGTCTAGCCCCGTCTCTTGGTTGATCACGGGGACCTGCCCCCCTTCGGTTGCTCTCAGGGTGAGTCCTCCGACCCTTTCCGGAGATCTGTTAACATGTTTTGGGGTGCTTCGGTCTATGACTCGTAGTGTCAGATTCAATCCCGACAAGTCCTGTGTTGCTTGTCAGGCCTCGCGCTTCCTCTTGTTCGAGCCTTCACTCAAAGGGATCCTCGTTAGCGGTCTGGGTACGATGCCTCAGTGCTCTCCCACCGCTCCGGGTCGATTTACCGGCGGGTCTTGGGCCGCAAATCGATATGAATCCTGCGATTGAGCGGTTGATGCTCGTTTGCTTGCCCCGTCTTAGGCTGACGCGATCGGATGTTGTGTTGCGAATGCGTCAGCAACGTCCTTGATCGCCATGTCAGCTCTCTCGGGCTCTGAACATTGGTTGCGCAGTCCTCATCACACTCCGCCTTTGTGCGTTGTAGTGGGATCTTGACACTCTCTTCATACCGACCTCCGGTACGCCTCTACACGTTAGGCAGACCAACCAGGGTAATGATGTCGTTCGAGGCTCCCATGATCTGAGCACCAAGGATATATGCAGATATCCTCCCTAAGGGCCATGCGTAGCTGGACCCTCGTCCCCATAAGGAGGAGGGAGTCGCCCGAACAATTGCGTTCTGGGCCCAGTATATCTGGAGGCTAGCATCTCTGCCCCTCGGGTGATGGACATACGCAGACCCCCATCCCAAGACTCTTCTCCTGGAATCGTGCGTGACCGCAGGGCTGGGTATGCTCCCACCTCCGCCGTGTCCGCCGTACCGCGGTAAGCGGATTCCTCCATGGTCCGAACCACACGACCTTAAACTGTGTTGTCTGGTCCTACCACACGACCGTAAACTGTGATCGTCTTGGCCGCCCGACGAGAAACGGCACTGCATCGTGATGTCCTCCTCAGGGGACACTCATGTTGGGCGCTGGTTAATGACCACGCCATTCATCAATGCCTTCCATGGCTTGATTATTGTGGCGACGCCAGAGATTTCTCAATCACGGGCATGTCGCCGCACAAAGAAAAACCATTCATCTTTAAGGACAAACAAGAAATATCAAATGCCGCTCCTTTTGTGTGCGAGGGTCAGACCCGCACTCTTCCCCGCGCTGGTGCCCGATTGTGTTGCACCGCGCTTCAAGAACTACGTGCGGCTTGATTCCCATCCTTATGGGATACGTAGGAACGCCCGGATGTTTGAAACTTCGGGTCCAGCCCCCCACCTCTTAGAGATTCCCCCTTCTCTGGGGAATCCGCCGCCTTCAGGTCACCCTCAAGGCGTGTTCCCCGACCCCTTGCCGTGGTCCACCGGTGTCAAGAGTACTCTGGTTTATTGCCAGGAGGGTCAGGATCCGCTTGGTCAGGTTTCCTCCACTTTTCAGGCTTCGTGCTCCCTTTCATTCGGACCCATCGTCTACGCCCTGGGTGGAGCCCCCGTGAACGGTTCGGACACAATGCCTCAGTGCTCTCCCACCGACTCGGGCCGGTACCCCCAATGGCCTCGGGCAGCAAATCGATATAAATCCTGCGATTGAGCGGTCGATGCTCGTTTGCTGCCTCATTCCACCAACGGTTGGTGCGATGTTGATGCTGCTTTTCCGCCACGGTCGGCAGTATTCTCATATCGTCACGCCGGTGCTCCCGGTCCTCGAGTGAATGGCCGCATGATTCACATTTTCCACCTCCCATTCTGACCAGGCGAAACCTCGACACTCTTGACACTATCCCTCAGTGCATCTTCACATATCCAGGGGATATGACCACGATGTGGCGTGCTTTGAGCCCTTATGGTCCGAGCTCTAAGACCTTAAACTAAGATCTCTCCTTATGGTCCGAGCTCTAAGACCTTAAACTAAGATCTCTCCTTATGGTCCGAGCTCTAAGACCTTAAACTAAGATCTCCCCTTATGGTCCGAGCTCTAAGACCTTAAACTAAGATCTCTCCTTATGGTCCGAGCTCTAAGACCTTAAACTAAGATCTCTCCTTATGGTCCGAGCTCTAAGACCTTAAACTAAGATCTCCCCTTATGGTCCGAGCTCTAAGACCTTAAACTAAGATCTCCCCTTATGGTCCGAGCTCTAAGACCTTAAACTAAGATCCCCCCTTTATGGTCCGAGCTCTAAGACCTTAAACTAAGATCTCCCCTTATGGTCCGAGCTCTAAGACCTTAAACTAAGATCTCCCCTTATGGTCCGAGCTCTAAGACCTTAAACTAAGATCTCTCCTTATGGTCCGAGCTCTAAGACCTTAAACTAAGATCTCCCCTTATGGTCCGAGCTCTAAGACCTTAAACTAAGATCTCCCCTTATGGTCCGAGCTCTAAGACCTTAAACTAAGATCCCCCCTTTATGGTCCGAGCTCTAAGACCTTAAACTAAGATCTCCCCTTATGGTCCGAGCTCTAAGACCTTAAACTAAGATCTCTCCTTATGGTCCGAGCTCTAAGACCTTAAACTAAGATCTCTCCTTATGGTCCGAGCTCTAAGACCTTAAACTAAGATCTCCCCTTATGGTCCGAGCTCTAAGACCTTAAACTAAGATCTCCCCTTATGGTCCGAGCTCTAAGACCTTAAACTAAGATCCCCCCTTTATGGTCCGAGCTCTAAGACCTTAAACTAAGATCTCCCCTTCTGGTCCGAGCTCTAAGACCTTAAACTAAGATCTAGCCCTTATGGTCCGAGCTCTAAGACCTTAAACTAAGATCCTCTAGCCCTTATGGTCCGAGCTCTAAGACCTTAAACTAAGATCCTCCACCTTTATGGTCCGAGCTCTAAGACCTTAAACTAAGATCCAGCCCTTATGGTCCGAGCTCTAAGACCCTAAACTAAGATCTACCCCAAATGGGGTCCTACGTCCTGCATGACGTTAAACTGCACTCACAGAACTACGTGTGGCTTGATCTCCAGCCTGATGGAGTACGTAGGAACGCCCGGACA
Source organism: Viscum album (assembly GCA_963277665.1). Classification (NCBI taxonomy): domain Eukaryota; kingdom Viridiplantae; phylum Streptophyta; class Magnoliopsida; order Santalales; family Viscaceae; genus Viscum; species Viscum album. Next base: position 27,935 of record CAUJRU010003418.1, on the reverse strand, counting down.
TTTCGACTCGGGTCCAGCCTCAGGGATCGATAAGTCCTGCCCCTCCTCGTCGCCGGCCGTCTGGCCTGACTTCGGGTAGAGTGGTGCAGTTGTGATATTCTCCCCGATTCAGCTCGGGATGCCCCATCGCAATGATGGGAAGCGACAGTTTCCTCGTCAGAGAGGTGCTGTCTGAGAATTGAGGTGACTCACGGCCAGATTAGTGCATCCGCCCAATACGCTTTCCCCACGGTGGCGCAATTTTGAGAGCGTTGGATTCTGTCCGAACAAATCGTCACTTCGCCCCACGCTTCGCATGCCCTGTTGATCTGGATTTTCCACCCTTGTGTCTGAAGGAACCCCAAAGCGGTATTCATGATGACATGTGGTCCGCCTCCTGCAATATGAATGATGGCCTTTTTCGGTCCGTCTATTGCAGTTGTTATGGTCGATCCACTGTCCGCCTACCGTCTTGGGCATTTCCTGGAAGGCCGATCGTTGTGGATGTCTGGATTCGGGACACGCGATTCACCCTTTCTCATTTCCCTATGTTCGGATAAAATCTCAACGCCCCTAGCGTTGTCCCGCTCGTGTGTTGGAACAAGTTGGGGGACGATACATTGGTTAGGTCTGAGGTCTCCTTTCCCAGGAATGGCCTCCCTCTTTTCTCCAGAAACCCAGGCCCAATTATGGATGCCTGATGCTTGGTTAACACTCCCGCAAGACAACGAATTGTGGTTGAGCATGTTAAACCAAAAGACGCAGATAAATATGGCGATTCATACAAGTGGATCAAAATATTAAGTAGCGGAAGCAAATGTTCTGGGAATGGCAAAAAACAGCCCTTAGGGATTAGCGTGCTGAATGAGTCTTTCTAATGCCGCTACCCTTTGGCTGGCGGCCTCCAGGGCTGCTTCTCGTTCTCTGCGTGCCCTCTCCTCGTCGGCGGTCGCAGCACGCAGTTCGTCAATCCTGGCCTGTGCACGCTCCCGCTCGACTTGGAGTGTGACCATCTGTTGGCCCGCCTCCGTCAGCTGTACCTGAGCGTCGATCAGTTGTGCCGATAGTTGCTCCACAAGCTCGGTACATGCTGCGACGAAGGCCTCCTTCTCTGCCGCCTGCCCTTCGAGGCGCCGGACTTCCTGCTCTGCCGCGATGAGCGCCTGCGTGCTCTCCGACATGTCCCGACTTTGTGCGACGTCGGCACGCCGGTGGCTCTCGCGCATCTTCTCGGCCATGAAATCACGGACCGTCAGATGGAGGCGTTGAGCATCAGCTCCCCCGGCACACAGGAAGCGCAGCCAGGTCTGAAGTGATCCCATGCGCCCCAGCCATTCCGATGGGTCTCGCTTGAGGAAGCGCTGGATGCACTTCCACCCCCTGCGTCGCGTTACCCGGCTATCCTCGACCGCCTCCGCGTCCGAGTCATCCATCTCCTCTGGGTCGGCAGGCCGGTAGGCAGGGAAGGCAGCCAGCAGGTCTGCTGCAGGGTCCGCCCCTGGGAGGTCCTCACGAGGGATAGGTTCCCCAACATCCGGGAAACCTTCTTCTCTCTCCCCAGCGGCGCTGACACCCTCGTCATCCCCCAACCTCTCTCCGGTGGCAGCACCGCCGACGCCCGCAGCCCCTTGATCAGCAGTTGGTGGGGCCGGCTCGGTTTGGGAAGCCTGTTCCGGAGCAAGCGGCATGTCCACCACTGGTCCACTCGTAGATGGCCCGGGTTCGGCAACCCGACGAGCCTCCGATGTTGAGATCACTGCGCAGGGCATGCCATGGTTAGTCACGGATCGTCAATGGCAAGCACCAGCAGTAAAGTAGGGAGACTTACGGGAGTTCGGAGCATCATCTTCCGCTACCCCGGTCGCCGCAGGAACAGTTGCAGCAGGGGACCCCTTAGCGCTTGTCAATTCGATAATGGGTGCCTGGCCCCCGCCTTGTCCTGCTGGCGCCTCTCCTACTCCTGTTGAGGACGCCTGACCGACGTCCGTGTGCTCCTGAGAAGGATGGAGAAACGGGTTAGAAGCTGCATAAGAGAATGGATGAAGCAAGTTGAGTAGGGATAGAAGCGGACCTCGAGGAGCTCAGTGACATCAACGTTGTCAGAGCCGGCCACCTCGCCGCTCTCCCGTGGGCTCCCCCGATGGGACCTTCCCTCGGAGCCTTCATCCTCCCCCGTCTCCTCCTCCTCCTCGGAGTCGTTACTGTCATCTTCTTCCGGCGGCATCTGTTCCGGAGCGGGCTCGAGACCGAGCATCACCTTCACCAGAAGGGATGGCTCCGCACGCTGACCACGTTGGCGCGCGTACTCGTCCATGGCCGTCAGATATGCATATTGCCGGTTGAAGTCCACCCTGTCGGTGATCTGGAGGCGCCCGACCTCTGGCAGATAGATTCCTTCTCTGAGTATCTTTCGCCAGATGACGTCGGTCCCCAGTGACTGCCGCAGGGTCATCCAGGCCGACCACAGCGCCGGGAAGACTGAATCGTGGGAGGGTTCGAGCAGACGTCTCACCTGCTTCCCGGGCCGCTCCTCGACCGCCGCATGTGCCCCCTCTCTGGGCGCCGAGGTCGTGGCGGCAGCCTGCGATGCGCCCGCCGCCGAAGTCCCTGCCCGCGCCGGCTCCGCTGCTTGGCGCGCCTCCGTTCTCCCCCGTGTGGCGGCGCCTCGCCTCCTTCCTTGACGCCCGGTCTCCGCACGGGTAGCCTCGAGCCGCCGAACTAGCTTCCGCAAGAGCCCCTCAGGGTACGCGATGGCCCAGTGTTCGGCGTACTCGGTTGCCAAGCCTGCGTTAACTCCGGTAGGAGGGAGGGTGATGACGTCGCCAGAGCCGAAGGCGACGAACATCAGCCACATCTGGCGAAGGACGCCGGGGTTCGTCTCCTCCCGGACAGCAGTGAATACCCTCTTCGGCATCCGCTGAAGGCACCCGAACTGCCTGGCGAACCGGGTCGGCACGTAAGGCTCGCAGATCACCTTCCCGTCGATCCGAGCCACGAGCACCCCGCCCCGCATGTTCAGGAAGTATTCATGCTGCTCCAGCGGGCCCTGTCCGTTGTCGATCATCTGGCCGACGGGAGTGGGGAACGGGCTGAAGTTGAAATTGGCATGATTGCCAATCCGAACCCTCACGCCCTCCTCACTGAGGGTCATCGGAGCGACCCCCGCAATGTTCAGCAGGGAGGGTCGCAGGCCGTTGCCCGGAGGACTGATGGCATTTGGGAACGTATACCCACCAAGGTGAGCAGCCACCCAGCCGTGGAAGAACTGAAAGGGCCCACAGATCCTTCGTGGCGACCCCCCTCGTGAGATGCGTCCCAGAATGGCATACAGCCTCGCCAGTACTGGGACCCCGAGGTTGTACCTCTTATTGGCAGCCATGGCGCCCGCCATCGCCAGCGTCGCCGGACGGACGCCCATCCTCGCATCCCGCACTGGCAGGAGCCACCCGCTCAGAAAGGCGGCCAGGAACGCCGCGTACCGGACGTTCGGGTCCCGGGCCTCGATGACGCGGTACCCCCATGAGCGGTAATCGCCCGTCTCCAGGACCCACCAGTACGACCCGTTCCGGCTCCTCTGAGCTTCGGTCGGGCACCGCTTCCCCCTGCCTGGCATCTTGACCGCCGGGTCATGCTCCAGGAACTGGCCGAACCAATCCTTGTAGGCTATGTCCTTCTGGAAGTCTTGGATCCCGAGCCGCTGCGTAGCCAGGTCAAGAAGATGCCAGGTCAGAATGGGAGTCCGTGACCTGTCCTCCCAGATGTTCTTCGGTGGCAGGAACTCATCGTACTGGTAGCCCTCCAGCGGGATACCTCCGATGCAGTGGATGTCCCAGAGACCGATGCCGACCTCCCCATGGTGAAGATGGAAGGTGTTGGTATCCGGGGACCAGCGAGTGAACAGCTCCGGCCCGAGCTCAGACTGCTGGTAGAAGTGGAACTGCGACGTCCACACCGCCTCGAACAGGCCGATGTACCGCAGCTCCTCTGCGAAGTGATCGCAAGTGTGGCGTACCCAGAACGCCCAGGCCCATTCACTGGTAAAGTTGCCCCCGGATCGCAAGTCCCAGTCCTTCAGCCAGCCCTTGGTGTCGTCAGTGACACTCTGACGGTATGTGCTCGAGTAGAGGGCTGGAGAATTCTCCGCTGTAGGCTCACCCCCATCAATGGTTCGCGTCCTCGGGTTCAGGACGTAGACATCCAAGTGCCTGGTTTCCCTGGCAGGATGCCCATTGTTGGTGATGTTATAGCGGTGAAGCTCGTCCTCCCGAGTCACCCAGGTTCGCGGCGCATCAACCTCGAATCCTGGCACCGGAACCTCATCGAGGATGCCGAAGTTCCAGAGCGGCAGGTTGTCCGACAGTGGATATGTCTTCTGGCCCGGCGTTAGTAAGTCGAACAAGGATTGATTGTTGGAAAAAATCTCCTTGGCTCCGTAAACCTCCTCGTTCGTCGCCATCTCAGCTCTGCGAGTGGCGGCATCCCCCTCATTTCCTCTGTGTGCGGCCATCTCAGAAGTTTCGGGAGTCGTGCGGGTTAAGGGATGAAGAGTGCGGGATCGGACGAGGCTGGTGGAAAAGTTTGAAGGTTGGCGCGCAATCCAAGTGGACGGCGCGCAATTGGGAAGACTGTCGCGCAAAGTTCCGGGGTTTCGCGCAAAAACAGGCGAAATCCGGACGGTTTTGCGCGCCGATCGGGCGAATTTCGCGACCGGAAGAGGCAATTTCGCGCACGAGAGCTTTGGAGCTTATCGCGCGGAAGGCCAGAGTACGGAACGCGGGACCCAGCGCCCCTATTTATAGGCGAGGCCGGGCCCGCGCTGCGCGGAAAGCGCTTTGCGCGACCGCAGCGGCGAATTTCGCGACCGGTGCCCCTTTTTGCGCGCCTAAGTCCCGCGCCGCCCAGGACTTCGGCATTCCGGCGTCTCCCTCGGAACCCGATCGTTGCGACCTCTCGCCGATCAGATTCCGAGGGGGGGCTTTTGTAGACGCCGGAAAAGTCCGTTGCTCCCAAACGAAGCTCCGGATGCGGAAAGCGAGGTCATATTTGGAGTCGGAAGGATGTTTCGGAGGGCCCGGAGGCCTTGCGCGGAATTTCAGAGGCACGCGCGCAAAGGGGATGTTCCGCGCGCAAACCCCCCGGGATGCGCGCAATGCGCCGGTCCGGCGCGCAATTCTGCGCGCCGCGGGTCCGCGCGACTCCCTTACGCGCCGCGCCCGATTCCGCGCCCGGGGTTGCCTATAAATACAAGGCGACCCCCAACGTTTCAAAGGTTGCTGGAAGTCGAAACGTCTCCCGTGCGCGCAATTCAACCCCTTCCGCGCGCAATGACGAACTTCAGGTAACCTCCTTTCTTTCGCGCAAGAAAGCCTCGGGGTCCGCCTTCGCGCGCAATCCCCGCTGGCTCCTTTCATTTGAATAAAAACTCACCCTAAGGCCTTTGCGCGCAAAAGAACCCGCTTGCGCGCAATTGCCCCCGGGGTGCGCGCAATCCGGCCTGATTGCGCGCACCCCCCCTTCTTTCAAGTGGCCATTCGTTAAAGAATGAGCCGTTGCCCCCGCGCGCTATCCGAAGCCCGGTGTGAGCAATCTCAAGCATCCGCGCGCAAGGCGCTGGCCCAATTGCGCGCCAGCCGCCCCGATTGCGCGCCGGCCCGCAGTATTGCGCGCAGAGCTTCCTTTTTGCGCGCAAGCTGCCAGGGTCGTCCCCGTTGACCTCCTAAGGTTACCCGCCTGTGTGGCACCCGATGATTCTCATCCCGGGTGCCCGCACCGTGCGTTGTCTTCCCGTGCGGCCCTCCAGGCTTGCGCGAAGTGACACGCACCTATGTCCAGCATGACGTTAAACTGCATACTCGTCCAGCATGACGTTAAACTGCATATACGTCCTGCACGACGTTAAACTGTACATCGTCCGCGCTGCAAGACGTTAAACTGCCAAGTGCTTCGTCCGGCAACCTATGCCCAGCATGACGTTAAACTGCACACCCGTCCAAGCTGCACGACGTTAAACTGCCTAGCCCCCATCGTCCGTGCTGCAAGACGTTAAACTGCCAAGTGCCTCGTCCTCAACACATGACGTTAAACTGTACTTCGTCTGGCAAGACGCTAAACCGTCCGCAACCTGATCCCGTGCTCCGCACGCAGGGTCTCCCCCGGTTTGGACGTGGCCCCCACCCGCTCGTCTCTGCAGGGATGTCGGGATTGTCCCCCTTTTGGGACGATTTAATGGGAGTGGATTTTCCCTACGGGGGCAGGGTATTACAAACCCCTAGTTTCTCGTGGGAGGCTGCACATGTGTATCTCCATTGCACCTCCCCACTGCCGAAGCCAGTAGAGGGTCTGACTGGGATCGAGGTGTCTTTTGCTTTCGGTCCAAGTCCCTTCCAACTGAGTTTTGCAGTATCCGGGCCGCCCCAAGTGCGTAAGTCCTGACAGAATGAACTACGTGGACTTTGATCCCTGTCTTCTATACAGGGTACGTAGGAAGCCTCCCTGAGGCCCAAGCCCACCACCTGGTCGTTCCGGTCGTATTTACGTCCGTTCGTCCATCAGTGGACCCCTCCAGGGTTCACGCTTGCGTTGATTCACCTATGAATCCGCCCCTGTGGAAGACTGCCCGTGTGTATCTCCACGGTGCCTCCCCACAGCCCCCCTTTTCCATTTCCCCTTTTATCGTCCAGCATGACGTTAAAATGTATGCCCGAACTACGTTGACTTTGATCCGTGTTAACGCGCGGTACGTAGGAAGCCCCTCTGGGGTCCAAGCTCTTCACTTCATCATCCATCCTGATCCTTACCCGGGCCGCCACATCCCGGTGGGGTCATGCCACTTCACTTCACTCCACGTTACTTGGGAAGCCGCCCATGTGCTGGCCCCAGCGTCGGAGGTTCCCCGCAAGGGGTTCTGTCATCTGATCCACTTTTCGTGTTGATCGGTCCGATGCCGTCCCCGCTGGACGTTAAACTCGCGGCATACCCCGTGTTAAACACGGGAAGCTGAGGAAAACCTCAGGTGACACAGTTCCCCGCACCTAGTACGGGATGCCTCAGGCCATCGTGCCTTCGAGAAGCCCTATTAGGGACGGAAGACAGACGTGCAGAGCCGCAGTGTTACGACACGCCCCCAGCACCCAGAGCCACCCGGCCTTCTCACTGCAGGTTGCTGCCCCGCCCAGACTCCTTGGAACGTCCGGGCGGAAGCAGCGTAATTAACCGGTGTCCATGAAGATATGGCGCCGGGAACGAGATTCACGAACATTCTTAAGTCTATGAGGGAGACCCGGATTAGGCGACAAGTTCCGAGGAGACGTCCAAGGAAGGAGAAGCCGACATCCCATCATCCCGGTTTCGATCAAGGAGCAGACGCCCCTGAATAAGGGACGGATGCCGCCCGCCCTTGGAAAGCGGGACTGCGGGACCACAAGCCGCGCGCCCATCCCCTCGGGTTGACGGGTGCACGCGCGAACGCGTCCTGGCGGAACAGCGTAACCCGACGCACATCCGCACCGAAACAGTGATTAAAATGGATATATTAAGAAATAAAACACATGACACATAGGTTTTTACAAGTTTAACTCACTCTTTTCATTGAGTGACATTTTACATGGTGCTCAATGATTATCATCCCATTATCCATATTAATAAAATTTTTGTCAATGATAAATGAATCTATGTATAGGGTGATAATATGGTCATAAAAATTTATAATAACTTCAATTATAATTACAATTGAAATATATCAACAATATTGTGTGTGATGATTCCACCAAATTCCTTAAGTTCCTCATTTTTTATGAATGTTTTGTGCACTATTATTCTCACAAGATTGAACCAACTTGGTATAACTCTCATTATCAACAATCTCAAAAATGTGTATCTCTTCACTTTTGGTCACATAGGATGGGTAAAATTTTCATAGTATCATGGAAGATCATTTTATAAAGATATTTCATATCACTATATCTTCATCAATAATACAGACTGATACTTGAGTCTTGAATTGCCTTACCTTACTCCATGTGTTATATACATTAAATCCCAAGTTAAATTCATTTTAAAAATTAATAGTGTATCACAATTTAATTACTTATTTCACCCCTAGAAAATAATTAATATTTTATCTATAAATTCTAGGTTTTGACACACCAGTACATATCCAGAATTTTAATATGTTTTGATGAGATTGATCAAATCCATATTTGAAATATATAACACACTCTTCATTATGTTTCCTTATTTTTATTGGCCATATTTATCTTTAAATTCAACTCCAATTGAAACCATAAAATAGTAGGCCTAGAAATGACATATGGATTCCATATTCAATAAAAAATGGAAACTTGTGTTGGTATTTTATCCTTAGGCATAGTCTATAGATAAGTTTCTTTTTACACCATGGGATCAGACATGAAATAGTAACCTTTGCTACACATGAATAGTTATCCATCACAAGTATTGATTTATTGGTACCAAAATTAGAAATAATTCATCTATTTTACTCTTAGACAATGATATATTGTTCATATAATAATGAATTTTTTGGATCCTCGTGGCCTATATTCTATTCTTATGACTTCAACCTCCCCAACTTATTGATTTTACTCACCATGGGAATTTTTGACCTTGGATGTGATATTAAATCATTTAATAATTCTACTTTTGGGATTTCCCATGGGTTACTACTTGGAAATCAAGAAAAAAATCCAATATAATGGTTTTTTTCTTGATTTCCTCATAATCCATTTTGGGGAGATCACTACGAGATCCACCTTGCCTATTTTCCTTTGTCTATTTCATAGTATATCTCAACTCATAGTAAAAATTCATAAGAAAATAAATTAATTCTTTATATACATTTTATGTATCCCTTTACAAAATATACTATAATGGATATACTCATTCTTTATCCATGGAAATACTATTCCATGTTTAGTTGAGTACCATAGAATATTTTAGTAACCAGAATTCGTAATTAGAATTCATAGTCGAACTTTACATAAGTTCGTAATCAGAATTCAGAGTCGAACTTCATGAATGTTTGTATCTAGAATTCTGAGTTGAACTTCATGAAAGTTCATATCCAGAATTTGTATTCAGAATTCAGAATCATAAATCAAAAAGTTCGTTACCAGAATTCTGATAATTCGAATCCTAGAAAAGAATGCTTCATGTCTAGGTATTTATAGGATATTGAGGTTTTGGTTTCAATCAGAATTTTATACTTAGGAAATATATAATCTGGATAATGAAACAAGTTAAGGATAAATTTCCTTGGGGAAGGAAAGTTTTTCTTATAGAAGTAAAACAAGGGTAAAAATAGATTTTCCTTGAGATTAGGTGTTTTTGATTTTCAAAAAAAGAGGAATAGTAAAGTCATAAGGAAACCTTAATGAATCAACAATATCCCCATTGAATGAAGGAATGGAAAAGTCATAAGGAAAACCTTATTGAATCAACAATATCCCCCCTTTTGGAAAGCACAAACATCCTTATGAAAAAGAATATAAGGACTTAGAAAATATTTTACTAAACTTTGAAATAAATCTTATCTTCCTTTGTTCATGGAAAATAGTGAATATGACTAACTCCCCCTTAGGCTTTGAAACACTAAGGATCGTATTCTAGATTTCTAGAATAATAATTTTTATTTTAATGTGTAAATATTCATAATGAGAACTCCCCCTTAGATAAAATCCCCCTTACTTAGGGACAGTTCTTCTTTACTTAGAATTCTTTTTCTTTCTCCCCTCTAGGATTCATTTTCCTTATCCCCCTTTCTGATTTTCAAAAAGAGTTTGAGGAAATGGAAAAAAATTTTGTACCTGAAATATTAGTATAGATATCCAAAAAAAACAAGCAACCATAATTTCATTATGATTGGGAAAATTAGTACAAGGAAGAAAAATAGATACAATAAAAGATCGGATTTGTGTCTATTTTGGTTCTTTTTCCTTAGGCATCAGCTTCTTCACGATTGTCTTCAACATTTTCAGTTCTTTGTGATCCTCCTATGCTTGATTTTCTAGGGCTATGATCCTATCCTCTTGATCCTTTAGGACGTCTTCCTGATCCTTCCGCAAGTCATCTTTCTTTACAAGTTTTTCTTCCATCTCAATCTGGAGATCCTTTTCTCTTTTCTAGATTTGGACCAAATAACTCAGCTTCCCATTCAAGTCTTTCACCTCTTGAATCTGAGTATTTTGTTCAATATTTATATTTTCTAGGAATTTGTTTGTAAGATACTTGAATTTGGAATCTTCAGTATCAAACGCTTCCTTGACATCTTCTTGAAACTGATCAAGCTCTTCTAAATCTATAACGATTTTCTTAGACCATCTAGTCATATTCTGGAAAGATTTTCTATGAGATTCATAGTTAATCAGAAAATTTTTGTGATTAGTCTCAATCTTAACACATCTATCCATCACCATGGATACGGAGTCTGACTTTTGATTCATGCTATACTGAAGCATTTGGCATCTAGAATCAATTTCTAGAAAGATCAGAATGTTATCCAGCTGCTTCTTAAAGGAATTAACAAAAAAATCATGTCCTAAGGCAAATGACTCAGAATCATACATTTTACTTAGAGATGGTTCTTCCTCTAACTCTACCAGCTTCCTCTTAGAGTTTCTTCAAGCTTCTTTCTTCCTCAATATATCTTTAGTTTGGGTGTCAACAACCACTTGTTTCCCCTTGCTGATTTTCGGTACTGCTTCCTCATCAAGAGATTCATGCTCACTTCCAGATAACTGTACAATATTATCTTCATCAATTTTCTATTTTTTAGCACCATCCTCAACCTCTTCAGGAAGAATGAAGTCATGATTATGACTCCCTTTTTCTGAAAACTTATTCACTTCCACTTCTCCACCCATCTCATCAGCTCCAGGAGTAGAAAGTTTTGAGGATCCGGCTTGAGAAGTCCAGATTGAAAACTTTTCAGAAGCACTTTCCTTTTCCTGATAATCTTCAACTTGCTTAATCACATCATCAGAGCCCCCATTATTCTCAACTTCTTGTACTTCTTCTGCAGCTTTCTTCTCTTTCATAATCTTCTCTTTTGGATTTTCCAGAGTCATAAACCTCTTACCCGGAGTCTCAGGCAATGGTTCTACAAGGAAAGTTTCCAGTACGGGAATTTGCATGGATTCAAATTTGGTATCCCTCAGAAGGGATTAACAAATTTTAGCCTCTAACATATTTTTCTTCAGCTTCCTTTACTTGGCCTGCTTTTCTAGCTCATCAGCAGCATTCTCTTTCAAGGCCTTAGCCTCAGTAAGATCCAAACTGAACTGTGGCTCCCCTTCTTTTCTAGTCTCCTTATCCTCCCTCCACTTTTCTACCTCCTCATCTGGGTAGGCTTTTTTGATTCTTGGGTTCAGGAGGTGTGGATTGGACTACCTTAGACTTAGGGGTTTTTCCTCCGCTACTACTTCCTTTAGCTTCCTTTTCTTCTCGGATTTCTTTGATAGTTCAGCCTCTTCATAAATCTTCAGAATGGATTCCTCCTCATCCTCTGGAAGATATTCTTGGAGATGATAGAGTCATACTTGTTGAAAAGGTTTGGGTGTACCAACCATTCCTAGTAAATTTCCCACTCCGAAATCGGCTTGATAGTAGACATATCTTGAGAGGGAACTTCTGTAGACATTCATACTTGAGCACTTCTGAAGAATTCAGAACGGGATTTTTAGAGGGGCAGAGCTTCGACATGAATAATCTTTGAAAACCGATGTGGGAAAACCATAGGGGGTCCCCTTTATATAGGCTTTGAAGCAATAGTTGAACTTCCCATTTGAATCCAATGGCTGAGAATTATTCAGATCTGATCTGACCGTTGAAATGATAGCCACAAGGAAAAATTTGGTTGAATCCAATATTTTGAGGTTTTAAAAGGAAAACATTTAGATTGAAGGAAACTAGAATCCAAAAAATTTTAAAAATAAAAGAAACGAATAGATTGTAAAAAGTGATTACAAAAACTCAAGAAAGAATCATACCTTTTGGATTGCTAGGAAGATTATTTTCACCGAGGAATATTCTTCTTAAAAAACTTTTGATTCCAGAAAAAGATTGAATACGGAAAAAAATATCACTATGACAATTTTCAAATCCGAAAAAAATTTCATTATGAAAAATTCAGGTCCGAAGATTTTCATTACAAGAATTTCAGGTCTGAAGGTTTTCATTACGAAAACTTTAGGTCTGAAGATTTTCATTATGAAAACTTCAGCTCCGAAGATTTTCATTACGAAAACTTCAGGTCCGAAGATTTTCATTACGAAAACTTTAGGTCCGATGATTTTCATTATGAAAAAAACATGAAAAACAATAATATGAAAATCTTGAAAAAAAACTTCTTTATGAAAAATATGAAAAAATTCACTACAAAAAACATGAAAAACATCATTATGAAAAACATGAAAAACTAACTACAAAATTTTTGAAGAACTATTAAACAAATGTACTCCCCTTATGAAAAGGAGTTTATTACTATAAAGAGATTGGTGTAGCCAACGAGCTCGTACCCGAGTAGTAAGGGTCCTGCTTGGCATCCAAGTGACCCTGGTTCAAAACCGAGTGGAGGTAAATTTTTGGGTACTGTAGCAGTAATGTAGCAGGCACTATAGTAGGTATTGTAGAAGGCACTCTTTGGTATTGTAGCAGCCGGACTATTCTCCTGATTTGGGCTTTCGGGCCACCGGTTTGGGCCTACGGGTCTTAGGGACTTTGGGCTATCAAAGGCCATTGGGCCATAGGGCCTTCAGACCATTGATGACCATGAAGTAGCCCAGTTCACACAGAGTAGGCCCTAGATAAGGATCATATCACCAGTAGCAGACACCAGAAGCAGTGCTAACCGGATTGGAAGAATGAGAGGGTATGCCAACCGCCATCTGGACCAGGAACCGTATAGCATTGTACGGGGCAATGCTAGCCGATCAGCAATGCAGGTGGGGAGCTAAAAGGCAATCAATGATTCAGAAGCTGGGGAGGGGCAGTTCTAGTGGGATGGGCCTATGGGTCATGTATTGGTCATGGTATGCCTCTGGGCCTTCGAGTCATGTATTACAGGTCATGTCGGGCCTTGTGCCTTGGGCCTACGGGTCATGTACGGGTTCCCCTTCAACCCTTAAAAGGGGGATTATCTATAATAAAATAAAAATAAGGCCCTTGGGACATTCGAGCTATAAAGAGATTGGTGTTACAAGAAGTTAATCAAGGAAAATTACCTTACGGTTATCATTCCTAACTTCTGTTTAATGTTTTCAAATCTATCGGAATGTAATGATTTTGTAAAAATATCAGCAAGTTGATCTTTCGTTCTAATTAATTGAATAATAATATCTCCTTTTTGTGTGTGATCCCTAAGAAAGTGATTCCTAATATCTATGTTATTTTCACGAGAGTGATGTGCAGGGTTTTTCCTTTGGGCAGTGTCACTTGTATTATCACACAAAATTTGTGTTTTGGTGAAACTCATACCATAGTCTATGAGTGTGTGTTGCATCCACAACACTTGAGCACAACAACTTCCAGCTGCTACATATTCAGCTTCAGCAGAGGAAAGTGCTACTGAGTGTTGCTTCTTACAAGACCAAAAAACGAATGAATCTCTTAAGAATTGACAAGTTCTGGATGTACTCTTTCTATCCATTCTACATCCACAAAAATCAGCATTTGAAAAACATTTTACAATAAAATCATCTCCAGAAGTATAAAAAATTCCTAAATCCATGGTTCCCTTTAAGTAGCGAAAAATTATTTTCACTTCCTTTAAATGAGATTCCTTAGGATTGGATTGATATCTTGCATATAATCATATTGAAAACATTATGTATGGTCGACTAGCTATCAAGTAAAGTAGACTTCCTATCACACCTCTAAAAGTTGTTTGATCTAATGGTTTCCTTGCTTCATCAAGATCAAGTGTGTTTGTGGTACCAATGGGAGTACTTATACTCTTAGTGTTGTCATATCCATATTTTTTAAGAATCTATTTAATATACTTGTGTTGGGATATATAGATTCCTTCTGGTTTTTGAGAAATTTGAAAACCAAGTAAAAATGTTAACTCACCCATCATACTCATTTCAAACTCAGATTCCATTAGATCTGCAAAGGAATCAGTTAAAGATTGCTTAGTTGAAATAAATATAATGTCATCAACATAAATTTGAACAATCAAAACATTTTTCTAATCTTTCTTTATAAAAAGGGTTGGATCTGCATTTCCTTTAACATAGTAATTTTGAATCAAAAATCTTGTAAGTCTATCATACCAAGATCGAGGGGCTTGTTTAAGGAAATACAAAGCTTTGGTAAGTCTAAAAACAGGATCAGGATGTTTTGTATCTTCAAATCTAGGAGGTTGTTAAAAAAAACATCCTCTTGAACATAACCATTAAAGAAAGCACATCTCACATCCATTTGAAAAAGTTTGAAATTGAAGAATACTGCAAAGGCAAGTAAAATACGAATAGATTTGAGTCTAGATACTGGAGCATATGATTCTTTATAGTCTATTCCTTATTGTTGATTATAGCCTTTAGCAAAAAATCTAGCTTTATTTCTTACAATGATTCCATTTTCATCACACTTATTTCTAAAGACCCATTTTACACCAATAACAGAAGTTTCCTTAGGTCTTTCAACCAAGGTCCATACTTTATTCCTTTTGAATTCGTTTATCTCATCTTGCATGGATTTTATCCAATCATTATCACCTAAAGCATCATCAATTCTTTTTTGGTTCTAATTGGGAAAGGAATTATAGATGTTCTACTTCATTTCTTAAGGAACTTCTAGTCATTATAGGTTGATTTAAATCACCAATGATGCTATCACTAGGATGATTCGTTACAAATGACTGATTTGGGTTTTGTAAAACATGTTCATCAACATAGGGTAGAAAATATTCTGGGGTAAATGTTTCAGAAGTATCTTCTTGAACATTTTCCTTATCAGAAGGATCTTCTAACAAAGTTTGAAAATCAGTTTTTGAAAACAAATCTGTGGATGTAAGTTGGGGTTGTTTAAAAACAAAAGGATTAGTTTCTTAAAATTTTACATGTACTGTCTCTTCAACAGTACATGTGTTTTTATTTAAAACTTTATATGCCTTAGAGGTTATAGAGTAGCCTAAGAAAATCCATTCATCAGATTTTGGTGCGAATTATGTAGATTATCATTAGTACTCAGAATGAATACTTTACAACCAAAAACCTTAAAGTAAGAAAGTTTAGGTTTTCTACCATTCTATAACTCATAAGGAGTTTTATTAAGAAAAGGTCTAATCAAAACAAGATTTATAGTATAACAAGAAGTACTTACAGCATCAGACAAAAAATGTTTGGCTATAGAATACTCACTCAACATGGTTCTAGTTATCTCTTGAAGAATTCTATTTCTTCTTTCAGCAACAACATTTTGTTGAGGTGTTCTGGGTGCTGATAAGTTGTGAGTAATGCCTTTTCTACTACAAAAGGTTTCAAAATCAGAATTTTGAAATTCTACTACATGATCACTATGAATAGTTTTCAATTGAAGGATTTATTTATTTTTGACTTGAGATCTAAAACTTTTGAAATAAGAAAAATCTTTAGACTTATTTGCTAGAAAATAGACCCACATAAATCTAGTTTAATAATCAACCAAGACAAATACATAATACTTGCCCCCGATGATTCCAGTTTTTGTTGGACCAAAGAGATCCATATGCACTAGCTGTAATGCATCAGTAGTTGAGACTTCACCGACTGATTTAATACTTGATTTATGTTGCTTTACATATTGACAAGGATCACAAACTTTTGAAGAATCAAATATATGCTCCGGTAGATCCTTAACTAATCTTTTCTTGGAAAGCTTGCATAAGTTCCTAATGTTATAGTGTCCTAACCTTCTATTCCGTAACAAAGAATGATCTTCTATTGCACTAAGGAAAGGTAAGTCTTGGCTCCTAAGGTTTTCTAAGTTTAGTGTGTAGACATTCTCTTGCCTATGCGTAGAAATAATAAACTCTTCCTTGGAACTGTGTGCTAAGTACTTGTCATTCCTAAAATTCACAAGGTAGCCTTCATCACATAATTGTCTTATGCTAATGAGGTTGTGCTTAAGACCCTTAACAAATAAAACATTTGAAATCAAAGTTTTTCCAATAAGAAAATGTTACCTTTACCAATAATTTCTCCCTGAGCATTATCTCCAAAAGTAACTTTTCCTCCTTTCGTCTTGATAATTTTTCAAAATAGTTTTTGTTACCAGTCATATTCTGGGAACATACACTATCCATGTACCATGTATTGCTATTGGTACCTTCTTTATCTTCATGAAAATAAGAAAGTTAGAGTTTTGGAATCCAAAATTTCTTGGATCTGGAATTGTTAGACAACAAAATTTTGGGTATCCACATTTTTTTAGAAAAATAAGCTGTATGAAATCCAAGAGATTGAACTTTATTCAAGGAGAAATGTTTCTTCTAATTCCCACAACTTTTACATTTAGTACAAAAAGGGGCTCTAGTAGGAGGAAAATAGTTGTTTTTGAAAACCGGTTTTTGGTCAGTATAACCTATTCCAGTAGTGTTTCCTTGAGGTTTAATTTGAGAATACATCTTGTCAAAATTTTCCTTCCCAGAGGTAAAGTTTGCAAGAAGCTTATTAAGAGAAAATATTTCATATTTTAGTCTGATAACTAAATTCCTATCCCCAAGAATCATTCCCTTAAAGTTAGATTTTTCCTCAAAAACATTTATCTCTAAAATAGCATTCTTAAGATCTTCAGAAAGTTCTTCCTTAACAGAATTTGATTTCTCAAGGTCTTTAGAAATTTTTTCTATAAGCTCTTCTTTATCTCTAAGATCCCTAGAAAGATCTGAAATCTCTTTTGTAAGAATTTCTTCCCTAGTGTTTTCCTTGTCTAATTTCTTACAAATTATACAATTTCTCGCTTTAAGTAAAATGGAAAATCTAGAAACATCTTCATATGAAGGTATTTATTCATTATCTGAGGATGAATTATCTTCATTAGAAGTACTATTTTTAAAAAAGTAATTCTTATCAAGAGATAAATCTGTTAAAGACTTAGCATAGAATACCTTGGTCATAAGACATGTATTAGGGAAAGAAGTATTAGTAATGAATCCCATATTCTTCTGTACTGATGAATCATATTCAGAAGATTCACCTTTTGAAGAGTCTCCAGAGCTATCAATCCAAGTATCATTAGCTTTAAGAATTTTCTTGTGCTTTGATCTATAGAATTTTTTCTTATTCCTTTATAAATTACTTTCCTTCTTTTCCTTCTTTATTAAAAAAGGATAATCAGGTCTGATATGACCTGTTATTCTACATTCATAATAAGTAACTTCTCCATCTTTCTTATCTCTATAATATTTATTCTTGTACTTATTCTGATGGTTCTTTTGAGCTACAATCTTGTTCATTCTCCGAGCAAGATTAGCTAATTCATTCTCATACTTTTCTGTGTCACTAGATTCTGACTGAATAATGACTTTATTTGTCTTTGATCTATTTACTATTTCTGGGGTCTTGGCTTTCATATGTTTATAAGTGGTTGTAAAAGCAACTCCTCCATTCCCATTCTTCTTCTTAACATTTTCAGCGTCTCTCTTCATTCTGGTTTTATACTGAAGAAGAGTTCCAAATAACTCATCTAAGGAAATCTGAGTGACTTTCCTGTTCTCATCTACAGCTATCCTCTTGGACTCAAATTCATTTGGAATGATATCCATGATCTTCTCTGCAAGAGATTAATCATCCAAACCTTTTTCTCCCATAGATTTTAAGTTATTCACAATAGCCATGAATCTTTGTTGTACATTTCATATAGGTTCTCCATAAGGAAAATTAAAACCATGATATTCAACTCTGAGCATGGCTCTTCTGGTCTCAATAACTTTGGAAGTTCCAAAATGAGTAACTTCGAGTTTTTTCCATATAGAGTTTTCTTCTTCACAAGATGAAATTTGGATATATTTATAATTCTAGTCATAGAAAAAAGTAAAGTATTGTGTACCTTATAATTCAGTTGATATTCCTGATTTTCTTGATTAGAAAAGGCACTAACTTTCTTGTCAGGCATTTTATATCCTCTAGTAAGCATAACAAAGTTTTGAACACCAGTATTGATAATGAAAGTCTTCATACGATCTCTACAATACTCATAGTCATTTCCATCAAAGATAGGTGGTCTAGTCGGATTGAGATTGTCTATGGAACCAACATTGATTCCTTCCATCTTTAAGAAAAATATTTCAACACAAAACTTGTTAATAGAAAAGTTTTTAAACAAGGAATATATTCCTAAGAAAGTAAAATAAAGAATAAGAGTATCTCTAAAAAAAAATTAATCCGAACTATATGAGTCCGAAAAACAGATTCCAAAAAAAATATGAATCCAGAAAATATGAATCGAGAAAATTTTCTTCTGAATCTAATCATGAGATTATTTCATAGGTAACCAATGATCTGATACCAATTGTTAAGATGGTATGTTTGAGTGTGATTTACTCTATAATAACCAATGTAGTATCGAATATGTAAAATTAGATACAAATATAAGAGGGGGGGGGGGTGAATTTTATACTTTAAAAAATCCATAAAGAAATTTTGCATAACCAAAATTCACAACACCTCTAAGTTATAATAACTTTATTGATTTCAGAAAAGTGATTTTGGAAATAAAACATAATAGAAGTTTACACCGACTACGATTCTACCTTAAAGCGTATAGAATATAACTAAATCAGAGTACAAGTATGTGGAATTATAATAAAGTTATACTTTCGTCAACAATACAAATGCAGTAGAAAAAAAGTAGTAACACTACAAGTAACAATTATAAAATCTTTAACCTAAAGAATAGGGTATCCAACAACCCTGGATAAGAGGTCCCTTGATTTATACTTTCAAGAAATTCTGTCTTACCCAAACCCAGGTAAAACATCAATCCAAAGATTGGTATCTGTATTGCTATCCATGTAAGCCCTCGATTTGAAAGGAAATCGTCACCTCTAACTTCACAACCCGAAGTCTCTGATTTTAAGGAAATCGAACCTCTGCACTAAAAAAATATGCACTAATCAAAGTTTGAACAAGACGTTCAAACTTTCTTCATGAATCCTCAGAGGTTATTAGAGCCTCTTTCTCTAGAAATCGCTTCTGAAAGTTCTGTGCTTCAAAAATTCCAAAACTCATTGTTATGAGCTCTTTTAAATGATCTCCTATTAATAGGCTTGGATTCAACATTCTAATCCCTCCTCCAATGTTCAAATATTTCTTTGAATTCTGGAGGGACCTGTACACATGTCACTCAAACAACAGTTAGTGAGTAACTGAAAGCACGACATCATTTTATAACTAAATAGGTGTCAGCAAAATATGGTTACATAACTAAAGTCCAATATTCGGAATGTAAGAAAATGAAGGTTCGGAGTCTAGAAAAAAATAAATTCAGAGTCTAAAATACAAATGTATTAAAATTCTGTTTTCATGGAATTCAGAAACTGAATTCTATAGAATTCTAGAGTCTGAATTTCAAGGAAATCTGGAGTCTGGATTCAGAAGAATTCAGAACCTGAACTTATAAAGTTCGGGGTCAGAGTTCATGAGAATTCGGAGTCAGAAATCATAAGAATTAAGAGTCTGAATACAGAGAACTCGGAGTCAGAACTCAGAGAAGTTCGTAAACAGAATTCATAATTGGAATTCGTAGTCGAACTTCACATAAGTTTGTAATCATAATTCTAAGTCTAACTTCATGAATGTTTGTATCCAAAATTCGGATTTGAAATTCATGAAAGTTCGTATCCAGAATTCGTATTCAGAATTCGGATCCAGAACTCAGAAAGTTCGTAACCAGAATTCTGAGAATTTGAATCCCTAGAACATAATTCTTCATATCTAAGTATATATAGGATTCTGAGGTTTTGATTTCAATCCAAATTTTATACTTAGGAAAAATATAATCTGGACAACGAAATAAGGTAAGGATAAATTTCCTTTGGGAAGGAAATTTTTCCTTATAGAAGTAAAAAAAGGGTAAAAATAGATTTTCTTTGAGATAAGGTGTTTGTGATTTTCAAAACAAGAGGAATGGTAAAGTTATAAGGAAAACTTAATGACCCAACAATCTCCCCATTGAATGAAGGAATAGAGAAGTCATAAGGAAAACCTTATTGAATCAACATATAAATCATAAAAATAATTAATAATGAAATTAATAAAATTATAATAAATAAATTATATGTCCAATAGGTTATTAATTAAATTATTAATCAATCTAGTTTGATTATCTAGTAAATTTAGTGCAAGTACAGAACACATTCAGACATAAGATTAGGAATTCTTTCTAAGACTAATTTTTTTTGTTATGCTTTCTCTCTCTTTACCCCAATATAATTATTAATTATTATTATTTAATCCCCCTATACACTGTGTGTATGTTACAAAAATATTTAACTATCTTAATTATTCTTTCTTTTATGGGGAAATACATGTTTTATAAGGTTCAATTCTCAATTCCTCTTGATAAGCATGCCATATTAAAGGGAACTTTCCAATTTATTACCCATTTTCAAGTACACTCCATAATATTTTTTAATCCACAATTATTTATCTAAAATAACTAATTTCATCATGAAAAAATATATTATTTTATTTATGGTTTTATACAAAAAATTATTCCTTTGTCCTATTTAAAATATCTTAAATATTTTCCCTTAAATTACACTAAAGTGGCTCATTTATAAAGTTTGTTAGACCCTCTTTTTTACATGTTTTCACTTACGTTGTAAATAATTTATCATTATATATTTTTATTATCCATTATTAGTGTCTCTTTATGATTTAAATCCATTTATTAAAATAATACTTTATGATACACCCAATTTCTATGCCTTATGACAGATTATGATACCAATTTATTTCCATGTGTAACCCTTATGTTTATTCATTATGTTGGATTATTCCAGTGGAAAATATATGAATGAACATTTTATGATGGGTGTGACTAGAAATATATCAAATGAATTGGGAAATGTTCAGTCTCATGAGACATCATGTATGGGATTAGAGAGTAAACTTAATCCATTATGGGACTTTTTCTACCATGTGATATAGTCTTTGTAGTTATCCTTGAGCCATGTTTATGTCTGTTTCGGTGCGGATGTGCGTCGGGTTACGCTGTTCCGCCAGGACGCGTTCGCGCGTGCACTCGTCAACCCGAGGGGATGGGCGCGCGGCTTGTGGTCCCGCAGTCCCGCTTTCCAAGGGCGGGCGGCATCCGTCCCTTATTCAGGGGCGTCTGCTCCTTGATCGAAACCGGGATGATGGGATGTCGGCTCCTCCTTCCTTGGACGTCTCCTCGGAACTCGTCGCCTAATCCGGGTCTCCCTCATAGACTTAAGAATGTTCGTGAATCTCGTTCCCGGCGCCATATCTTCATGGACACCGGTTAATTACGCTGCTTCCGCCCGGACGCTCCAAGGAGTCTGGTCGGGGCAGCAACCTGCGGTGAGAAGGCCGGGTGGCTCTGGGTGCTGGGGGCGTGTCGTAACACTGCGGCTCTGCACGTCTGTCTTCCGTCCCTAATAGGGCTTCTCGAAGGCATGATGGCCTGAGGCATCCCGCACGGGGTGCGGGGAACTGTGTCCCCTGAGGTTTTCCTCAGCTTCCCATGTTTAACACGGGGTATGCCGCGAGTTTAACGTCCAGCGGGGACGGCATCGGACCGATCAACACGAAAAGTGGATCGGATGACAGAACCCCTTGCGGGGAACCTCCGACGCTGGGGCCAGCACATGGGCGGCTTCCCAAGTAACATGGAGTGGAGTGAAGTGGCATGACCCCACCGGGATGTGGCGGCCCGGGTAAGGATCAGGATGGATGATGGAGTGAAGAGCTTGGACCCCGTAGGGGCTTCCTACGTACCGCGCGTTAGCACGGATCAAAGTCAACGTAGTTCGGGTATACAGTTTAACGTCATGCTGGACGTCGGCAAGCCGACTCACGAAGAGGTCTAGGCCGCCGGGCGGAGGATTGAACCGAACCACCTCGCACAGAGGGGGATGGAACGGCCGGGTGGATCACAGTTTCACGTCATGCTGGACGATAAAAGGAGAAATGGAAAAAGGGGCTGTGGGGAGGCACAGTGGAGATACACACGGGCAGTCTCCCACAGGGGCGGATTCATAGGTGAATCGACGCAAGCGTGAACCCTGGAGGGGTCCACTGATGGACGAACCGACGTAAATACGACCGGGACGACCAGGTGGTGGGCTTGGACCTCAGGGAGGCTTCCTACGTACCCTGTTTAGAAGACAGGGATCAAAGTCCACGTAGTTCATTCTGTCAGGACTTACGCACTTGAGGCAGCCCGGATGCGGCAAAACTCAGTTGGAAGGGACTTGGACCGAAAGTAGGAGACACCTCGATCCCAGTCACACCCTCTACTGGCTTCGGCAGTGGGGGAGCGCAATGGAGATACACATGTGCAGCCCCCCACAAGAAACTAGGGGTTTGTAATACCCTGCCCCCGTAGGGAAAAGCCACTCCCATTAAATCGTCCCAAAAGGGGGACAATCCCGACATCCCTGCAGAGACGAGCGGGTGGGGGCCACATCCAAACCGGGGGGGACCCTGCGTGCGGAGCACGGGATCAGGTTGCGGACGGTTTAACGTCTTGTCGGACGAAGTACAGTTTAACGTCGTGTGTTGAGGACGAAGCGGACGGTTTAACGTCTTGCCGGACGAAGTACAGTTTAACGTCGTGTGTTGAGGACGAAGGTGCTTGGCAGTTTAACGTCTTACAGCGCGGACGTGGTACAGTTTAACGTCATGCTGGACAAAACACTTGGCAGTTTAACGTCTTGCAGCGCGGACGATATGCTAGGCAGTTTAACGTCTTACAGCTTGGACGTATGCAGTTTAATGTCGTGCAGGACGTGGTGCAGTTTAGCGTCATGCAGGACGAATATGCAGTTTAATGTCATGCTGGACGAATATGCAGTTTAACATCATGCTGGACGAATGATTGCCGCCGATGGGTCCGTGTCACTTCGCACGAGCCTGGAAGGCTGCACGGGAAGACAGCGCACGGTTCGGGCACCCAGGATGAGGATCATCGGGCGCCACGCAGGCGGGTACCCTCAGGGGGTCAAGGGAGGCGACCCTGGCGGATTGCGCGCAAAATAGGAGCTTTGCGTGCAAAACCGCGGGTCGGCGCGCAAAATGGCGGGCTGGCGCGCAATTGGGCCAGCGCTCGCGCGCGGATGATGGGGATTGCGCGCACCGGGCTTCGGGTAGCGCGCAGGGGCAACGGCTCATTCTCTAACGAATGGCCACTTTGAAAATGGGGGGTGCGCGCAATCGGGCTGGATTGCGCGCACCCGGGGGGCAATTGCGCGCAAGAGGCTTCTTTTGCGCGCAAAGGCCTTCGGGTTGAAATTTATTCAAAGGAAATGAGCCAAGGGGATTGCGCGCGAAGGCGGACCCCAAGGCTCTATTGCGCGAAATAAAGGAGGTTACCTGAAGATCAGCATTGCGCGCGGAAGGGGTTGGATTGCGCGAACGAGCGACGCTTCGGATTCCGGCAACCTCCAAAACATCGGGGGTCGCCTTATATTTATAGGCAACCCCGGGCGCGGAATCCGGTCTCGGGCGCGCAATTCGCGTCGCGGGCACGGAATCAGGACCCAGCGCGCAACGGCGCCGCGCAGGCCGCGGGCGCGCAAAATAGCGCGCCGGCCCAGCGTATTGCGCGCATCCCGGGAGGATTGCGCTCCGCGACTCAACTTTGCGCGTGAGCCTCTGAAATTTCGCGCAAGTCCTCCGGGCCCTCCGGAACGTGCCTCTGACTCCAAATATCACTTCGCTTTCCGCATCCGGAGCTTCGTTTGGGAACAACGGACTTTTCCGGCGTCTACAAAATCCCCCCCTCGGAATCTGATCGGTCGAGAGGTCGCAACGATCGGGTTCCGAGGGAGACGCCGGAATGCCGAAATCCTGGGATGCGCGGGACTTAGGCGCGCAAAAAGGGGCGCCGGGCGCGAAATTCGCCGCTGCGGTCGCGCAAAGCGCTTTCCGCGCAGCGCGGACCTCGGCCTCGCCTATAAATAGGGGCCCTGGGTCCCGCGTTCCGTACTCCGGCCTTCCGCGCGATAAGCTCCAACGCTCTCGTGCGCGAAATTGCCTTTTCCGGCGCGAAATTCGCCCGATCGGCGCGCAAAACCGTCCGGATTTCGCCTGTCTTTGCACGAAAACCCAGAACTTTGCGCGACAGTCTTCCCAATTGCGCGCCGTCCACTTGGATTGCGCGCCAACCTTCAAACTTCTCTACCAGCCTCGTCCGATCCCGCACGCTTCATCCCTTAACCCGCACGACTCCTGAAACTTCTGAGATGGCCGCGCACAGAGGAAATGAGGGGGATGCCGCCACTCGCAGGGCTGAGATGGCGACAAACGAGGAGGTTTACGGATCCAAGGAGATTGTTTCCAACAATCAATCCTTGTTCGACTTACTGACGCCGGCCCAGAAGACATATCCACTGTCGGACAACCTGCCGCTCTGGAACTTCGGCATCCTAGATGAGGTTCCGGTGCCAGGGTTCGAGATTGATGCGCCGCGGACCTGGGTGACCCGGGAGGACGAGCTTCTCCGCTATAACATCACCAACAATGGGCATCCTGCCAGGGAGACCAGACACTTGGATGTCTATGTCCTGAACCCGAGGACGCGAACCATTGATGGGGGTGAGCCTACTGCGGAGAATTCTCCAGCCCTCTACTCGAGCATATATCGCCAGAGCGTCACGGACGACACCAAGGGCTGGCTGAAGGACTGGGACTTGCGGTCTGGGGGCAATTTCACCAGTGAATGGGCCTGGGCGTTCTGGGTACGCCACACTTGCGATCACTTCGCAGAGGAGCTGAGGTACATCGGCCTATTTGAGGCGGTGTGGACGTCGCAGTTCCACTTCTACCAGCAGTCTCAGCTCGGGCCGGAGCTATTCACCCGCTGGTCCCCGGATACCAACACCTTCCATCTTCACCATGGGGAGGTCGGCATTGGTCTCTGGGACATCCACTGCATCGGAGGTATCCCGCTGGAGGGCTACCAATACGATGAGTTCCTGCCACCGAAGAACACCTGGGAGGACAGGTCACGGACTCCCATCCTGACCTGGCATCTGCTTGACCTGGCTACGCAGCGGCTCGAGATCAAGGACTTCCAAAAGGACATAGCCTACAAGGAATGGTTCGACCAGTTCTTGGAGCATGACCCGACGGTCAAGATGCCAGGCAGGGGGAAGCGGTGCCCGACCGCAGCTCAGAGGAGCCGGAACGGGTCGTACTGGCGGGTCCTGGAGGCGGGTGACTACCGCTCATGGGGGTACCGCATCATCGAGGCCCGGGACCCAAACGTCTGGTACGCGGCGTTCCTGGCCGCCTTTCTGAGTGGGTGGCTCCTGCCAGTGCGGGACGCGAGAATGGGAGTTCGCCCGACGACACTGGCGATGGCAGGCGCTATGGCCGCCAACAAGAGATACAACCTCGGGGTCCCAGTGCTGGCGAGGCTGTATGCCATCCTGGGACGCATCTCACGAGGGGGGTCGCCACGAAGGATCTGTGGGCCCTTTCAGTTCTTCCACGGCTGGGTGGCTGCTCACCTCGGTGGGTACACGTTTCCGAACGCCATCATTCCTCCGGGCAACGGCCTGCGACCCTCCCTGCTGAACATCGCGGGGGTCGCTCCGATGACCCTAAGTGAGGAGGGCGTGAGGGTTCGGATTGGCAATCATGCCAATTTCAACTTCAGCCCGTTCCCCACTCCCGTCGGCCAGATGATCGACAATGGGCAGGGTCCGCTGGAGCAGCATGAATACTTCCTGAACATGCGGGGCGGGGTGCTCGTGGCTCGGATCGACGGGAAGGTGATCTGCGAGCCTTACGTGCCGACCCGGTTCGCCAGGCAGTTCGGGTGCCTTCAACGGATGCCGAAGAGGGTATTCACTGCTGTCCGGGAGGAGACGAACCCTTGCGTCCTTCGTCAGATGTGGCTGATGTTCGTCGCCTTCGGCTCTGGCGACGTCATCACTCTCTCTCCTACCGGGATCGACGCAGGCTTGGGAACCGAGTACGCCGAACACTGGGCCATCGCATACCCCGAGGGGCTTCTACGGAAGCCAGTTCGGCAGCTCGAGGTCACCCGTGCGGAGACCGGGCGTCAAGGAAGGAGGCGAGGCGCCGCCACACGGGGGAGAACGGAGGCGCGCCAAACAGCGGAGCCGGCGCGGGCAGGGACTTCGGCGGCGGGCACATCGCGAGCTGCCGCTACGACCTCGGCGCCCAGAGAGGGGGCACGCGTGGTGGTCGAAGAGCGGCCCGGGAAGCAGGTGAGACGTCTGCTCGAACCTTCCCATGATGCGGTCTTCCCGGCGCTGTGGTCGGCCTGGATGACTCTGCGGCAGTCACTGGGGACCGACGCCATCTGGCGAAAGATACTCAGAGAAGGAATCTATCTGCCAGAGGTCGGGCGCCTCCAGATTGCCGACAGGGTGGACTTCAACCGGCAGTATGCGTATCTGACGGCCATGGACGAGTACGCGCGCCAACGTGGTCAGTGCACGGAGCCATCCCTTCTGGTGAAGGTGATGCTCGGTCTCGAGCCCGCTCCGGAACAGATGTCGCCGGAAGAAGATGACAGTAGCAGCGACTCCGAAGAAGAGGAGGAGATGGGGGAGGATGAAGGCTCCGAGGGAAGATCCCATCAGGGGAGCCCACGGGAGAGCGGCGAGGTGGCCGGTTCTGACAACGTTGATGTCACTGAGCTCCTCGAGGTCCGCTTCTATCCCTACTCAATCTGCTTCATCCACTCTCTTATGCAGCTTCTAACCCATTTCTCCATCCTTCTCAGGAGCGCACGGATGTTGGTCAGGCGTCCTCAGCGGGAGTAGGAGGGGCGCCAGCAGGACAAGGCGGGGGCCAGACACCCATCATTGAATTGACAAGCGCTAAGGGGTCCCCTGTTGCAACTGTTCCTGCGGCGACCGGGGTAGTGGAAGATGACGCTCCGAACTCCCGTAAGTCTCCCTACTTTATTGCTGGTGCTTGCCGTTGACGATCCGTGACTAACCATGGCACGCCCTGCGCAGTGATCTCAACACTGGAGGCTCATCGGGTTGCCGAACCCGGGCCATCCACGAGTGGACCGGTGGCAGACATGCCGCCTGCTCCGGAACAGACTTCCCAAACCGAGCCGGCCCCACCAACTGCTGATCAAGGGGCTCCGGACGTCGGCGGTGCTGACATCGGAGAGAGGTTGGGGGCTGACGAGGGTGTCAGCGCCGCTGGGGAGAGAGAAGAAGGTCGCCCAGATGTTGGGGAACCTTTCCCTCGTGAGGACCTCCCAGGGGCGGACCCTGCAGCAGACCTGCTGGCTGCCTTCCCTGCCTACCGGCCTGCCGATCCCGAGGAGATGGACGACTCAGACACGGAGGCGGTCGAGGAGAGCCGGATAACGCGCCGTAGGGGGTGGAAGTGCATCCAGCGCTTCCTCAAGCGAGTCCCGTCGGAGTGGCTGGGGCGCATGGGATCACTTCAAACCTGGCTGCGCTTTCTGTGTGCCGGGGGAGCTGATGCTCAACGCCTTCATCTAACGGTCCGTGATTTCATGGCCGAAAAGATGCGCGAGAGCTGCCGGCGTGCCGACGTCACACAAAGTCGGGACATGTCGGAGAGCACGCGGGCGCTCCTCGCGGCGGAGCAGGAAGTCCGGCGCCTCGAAGGGCAGGCGGCAGAGAAGGAGGCCTTCGTCGCAACGTGTACCGAGCTTGTGGAGCAACTAGCAGCCCAGCTGGTTGACGCCCAGGTACAGCTGACGGAGGCGGGCCAACAGATGGTCACAATTCAGGTCGAGCGGGAGCGTGCACA
>CAUJRU010003417.1:0-49067 GCA_963277665.1 Viscum album | reverse complement strand
AATAAGGATGAGGAGGATAAAAAAATACCCTCCACTCCCACAGCGGTACCGTTTTCCAAAATAGGTGGTGTTGCATCTTCAATCATCAGCCGCACTCCACGGATATGCGAGGGTACTGAGGACCCGAGGCCATGATCGACCAAAAAATTAGTTCTCAAGATGACCCTTAAAAGATCTCTGGTTAATATAAGACTTGTAGGGATAGTCATTCTAGATAAGGTTATTGGTCTCGAAATACTGGGTCATTAAACATAAACCCTATCAGAACTGGAAAAAAATGACACGATAGCCCACTCCATATTTTCAGGAGATGGAATATCGGCCTCCCCGACCATGACTTCCCCAGAGACACCATGATCAGGTAGATTATCTACTTCTGAAGCAATTCCATCTGGGGGAAAAAGTCATCTGGTTGAGGTTTATTGGCTCAACAATATTTGAAGCCCCTCTAAGATCCAGCAAGGCCTGGGGCTCATAACTGGACTCAGCCCCCTCCATAAAGACCACCATGTCCCTCTCCATGAGAGTTGGCTCGGCACGGTCGAATGAGCCTTCAACCTCTGTATGTCTCTCTATTATTGGGAAAAAATTGTTCGAGTAGGAGAAGTCACATTTGAAAGGTCAACAACACCCTCGACCCCTTTAGATTCCCTTGTTTCCCTACCTTGGTCAACCATAATAGATGGAAACCCTTCCCCTACCCTAATAGGGGAATGGGCTATAGATGCCTGAGTGGTCGATGTCTGGTTACCAATAGGACCTGCATCAAAACACATATACATACCAATGATTAAACAATGTAAAAACATTTGGTTCAATCAAAAATTGAGAGGACACTTAATTGTGATCCCCCTTCGAATACGCTTCGATAGCTGGGAGGCCTGTATGCATTTCTTTGAATGTTGGAGAGATGTATCCTGAATAAGGCTACCAAGAAGAGATGGAGGAGGAAACGCCCTGGGTGGATCTTTAATCACCACCTCCATATGCTATTGGGTTCCGGGAGATGCTTCAGTAGTACCCCCTACCGGTGAGGGAAAATACTCCCCAGCTACAGTACCTCTAGGAGAATAAATTGGAGAAAAGTTGTCTCCCGAGACCCGATGGGATCCTAAAAAAAATAAGGAAATGTGGAAGCTCTTAGCATCTTTTTAATAAATGGATTTAAGTAAAAGGGTTGCAGATAAAAACTCTCATGTTAGCCATGGAAATACTACCATCAGTGCCACATGGTTTGACTAGTAATGCCTATTCACAGAAGCGTGAAGACACTTATCCATTTCAGTCAAGTAAGGTGCCACCTCATCAGGTTCTTCATCGGGTGAAATACAAGTAGGATAAATTCTCCCCAAAAACTAGGAAGATCAAAGTGTTCCCTCTAAAGAAGCCTCCATATATCTTCATCTGAGGCACTTTCCCTCAATTCAGCCCATACTCTCCAGGATTCTGGAAATGCAGCCGCAATTTGGATTACCAGCACTATAGGATTAATATGAGGAAGTAAGGCAGTCTTCAACAACCACAAATGTTTCCTAGATGTCTCTGCGGGACCTCAGGAAGAGAAGCATTTATGAGATGGTAGAGTAAAAGAGGAAACCTTTTTCATGGTGGCCGCAGTAGGGAGGCCAACGACGACGTCATCCTCATTAGTGGTTTCTGGTCGCAACATGGAATGTACCCGATGTGAGTACTTTTAGTGACCACTTAGGGAGTGGACAAGGGTATCGAGGTCCTTAAGGTATCAACCCACCTTATCTGGATCCTCATCGAAAGAAATTCCAGTTGGTGCTGACATGAAACCAATACCAGTCAGGGAAACTTCCTTAGTCTGGAGGAGTTTTCATAAATCGTAAGAGGAATGACCATGGAAAGGTGGATGACATTTCAAAAGGTCCCATTTCCTCCAAGACACTAGAAAATTGACCTCATATGGAATGTATGATGGACTCTCCAAAGCAGCTCTAATAGTTTGTTCGATTTCCCGTGAGGTCATAACCCCATCTTTCACAACTTTCCCAGGGAGGGAGTGAAGAGACCTTCAAAGAAATTTTCTAGGTTAAGGGTGTTCAGCAACTTCCTTTTTCTTCCCCTTTACCTTCGCCTTGGATACCCTGGAAGTCACCGGAATGGGAACCAAGTTTTCCAATTGGCCATTAGGGTACAATTTAACCCAGGACTCAACATAGTTCTTGGTAAGGAAGGTCACAGAATCCCCAGAATCCAAAATCCTGGCCTGACACTGGGTGTCTTCCCTGATAAACATCATCCACAATTGATGGGATATCATCAGATGTTTATCCTAGAGAGCACTGTTAAGAGAAGGAGGGAATGGCTTCTGAATGTAGTTGAATTACCAACTAAACCTACAGGGTTCATAACCCTCACAGATAAATTCCCCTCCAATATGAGTGACCAGGACACCTTCTCACAAAGGAAAGAAGTAACCTCAGTTGATGAAGTCTTCATATGCATTGTTTTTAATGGTACCAGTGGGGGAATCCTAATGGTGGTAAGAGAAACGTTCTAAACGTTGAGGCAAGACATTAGGTCATGCCCATTCTTTTTGGTCTACTCTACTTGCTTATCCCATGAGGCCTAAGCTGCTAGCATGACCCCGTTGGTGTTCTGAAGATACGTTCAGAGAGTAGAATGTGGTATTGGTAAGGAATTGATGAAGGAATAACCCCTATATAGGCTCCCATCCATCCCCAAAGAATTTAAAAAGGGCCAACCATCTGGTAGGGTGATCCCCCTTTGCTGATTCGGCCCAGCAAGCGGTATATCTTGGACAACATGGGGATAGACAAATTGATGCATTTTCCGATGGCCAATTGAGAGGGAATGATAAAGGTTTTGGCTCTTACACCACCAGATTCCGACATTGGTAAAAGCCACCCGCTCAAGAACATGGCCAAGAAAGCCGCTAGTCGAAATAACCGATCAATGTCAGGGATGATCCCCCATCCCTATTTCCGAAAATCCCCATCTTCTAGTGTGGGATAGTAAGTACCCGCTTGCCTTCGGGTGGATTTTGGGGGAAAATCCCATGGTCTCCGTGGATCGGGCCTGAGACCGGTATGCTTAGAAAAATCACCAAAACAATTGTCAAACGGAACGTCCTGGTTCGGACATGGATCACTTTCTTAAGAAGTGTCTTCGCTAGGGGGATGAGTTTCCTGGCCAAAATGGGGATTCATTCCTCATCATCCCAAACAACGGAGGGAGGAATAAATTCATCGTACATGTCCCCAATGATAGGGACTCTTGAAATTAGATGGATTTCCCAAAGGTTGTTGCCAACCTCCTCATGGGTCAAATGGAATGTTTTGGTATCTGGAATCCACCTGATTAGGATCTTTGAAATGAGGGTAGTAGGATGAAGGGTGTATGTCTGGGAAACCTATGCAGCCTCTTAAAGTCCCACAACTTGTAGCTTGGCTCATAATTCTTTATAACTCTGTTAGACCCAAAATGGCCACCCCCATTATAAGCTAAACGATCCACCAGGACAAAGGTCTCATCAAGATGACCAACCATACTACTCATTCGCTATAGCCTTCCACATGATGCTCTGGTAACAGTGGGCCATCTGATCAGGCTTCCGCTGCACCCCCTCTAAGGTTTGAGGTGCGTAGTGCAGCAAAGGCCCAGAGGTAGTGTCTCTCTGAAGGTACCAACCCTTGGAATAAATCAAAGCCTTTAGAATAGAAGTATTAATTATCTAGGTAGTGGGCTGATAAATCTACTTTGGCACTAGGATCATTGTGTCAGACAAAAGGCCAAACCCGTAAAAAGGAAGCCTGTCTGAGACCGGGTACTCCCGTTGACCCACTGTGAGTATATTTTCAAGGGATTGGTGAAACAGAATGACCAGAGGTTTTTCTTCAATTGAAGTAGGCACATCCTTCAATATTTTATCAGTAGAAAAAGGAGGGGCATAAATAATGGCCTCAGAAGAAGCAGTGGCGTTAGCATCAACCGGTGAATCAACCATTGTATCCTGCATAAGAAAATCCAAAAGCCGATGAGAATTCAGTCCAATAAAAATATTGTTGTGAAAAGGCTATGAAACAAAATGGATAAAGGACTAAAATCATGTCTGCAAAAGGTTCTGTGTACTATTTCTAGAAATGGTACATGGAAAGAGCATTCCGCGTACAATATGACATGCAGAAGATACTCCGCCCACAACTATGGTATGGGGATGCAGTTCACCATGTACAACCATGGTACATGAAATAACTGTGAGGTGTAGGCCCGCGGACCATTGGTCAGCGAATAGAACAGTTTGTGTAATGAATAAACCTCAAACATCATCCTCGATTATGTTTGCGTTCAGAAGTAGAGGATTAAAATTTATGTCCATATTAATAGTTTTTGATTTTCGGTTCACTGATCCAAGGATGGTATGTGAACAATCCAGCCGTGAAGCATTATTCCATGTGGAATCTAGATTTTATGTTTTAAAATTCCACAACATTGTTCCTGGAATCAAAAATATGGTACGCGGATGAGGAAATAGAAAGGAAATTGGTTCGCAGAATGTACAGAGTAGTTCGAGAACAAGATTTTTGCAAGGAGCACAGTATGCAAGATCAAATGAGGCCAAGAAAATTGGGAGTTCTTTTCTTCATGATAAATGGTAAAATAACAATGGAAGGGGGCCCTATATATAGGTGTGGTCCCCTCCTACCGGGTCTACTATTCTATCTTGAACCATTTAAGTCTAGGAATGATTCTACATCGAAATAGTCCCCTTTTCATTCTAAAAGGACACTATTCTGATGGGGGGAATTTGTAGGGTCCTGAAAATTACTCAAAGAGGAGAAAAGATCCCACAATCACTTTACATAAGGAAGTAAGTGCTTCTATAATTCTATTACAGAAAAGGGACTCAAATTTAGCTGCAATTATTTAAAGTAACTTGAATAAATTCACGTTTTCAAGGTTTTTAAGTGGCCTATGTACCATCACCGGGAAAGGTACACGAAGAAAATGGATCACGAACCACCATGTATGTGAGACGGTCCGTGAACCGCTGGCCCGCGAGGCGATGACCAGTGAGCAAGATGAACCATGAACCACATCAACTGAAGGCGTTGTGTGTGTAAGGCTAGTTTGTGTACCGTACCATGAACCCATGAGTTCATGAACAAAGAGAATATGCAGGGTTCCACGAACCATTATCATGGACCAAAGCTTCCACAAACCCTGGTTGACCAAGTCTTTCGTGGGTCAGGATGTTGCTTCAATGGGACTCCACAAATGGGGTCGCGTACCCAATAGATATGATCGCTCTGATGCTCTATAAAAAGATCACAATAGAAGTATGAAGACACACATAGAGAGAGGGATACAGATGAAGAGAATGACAGACAACAAAATCTTTAGGAAGACTTAGAGGTTGCACTTTGGCTTACGTCTTGTTTCATCAGTGAAGAAAAAACTACGAACCACTCCTCCGTAAGTACAACCAGTCGCAAACCATAAAATGAGGGAATTGAATAATAATAATGGAAATGAGAACCAAACTGGTGAACTGAGAACCAAGGTCTTCTTGTAGATGAACTCCTCATGAACGATGATCCCCCATAACCCCTTCAATATCGTGCTCCGCATAGTGTACTACTACACAGATTAAACCTGGTGCCATGTACCGCATCATTACGCGGATGGAACCCAAAGTGCAGTGATGGGCTGCATGCCACTATGGTACACAATTTCTTATACCCATTCCAGTGTACCGAATTGGTATGAGGATGGCCCCTCTTCCCACATACCACTGGTATGTGGAGCCTCCCCCATCCCGCATAAAAAGTCAGTACATGGAATGGGGTGTTTTTGGGCATTGTTCCCACTAGTTTCAACCTCACCCCTCCACTACCATCTAGTCCTCCATTGTCCCTATGCTAACTAGTCCTCCGACATTAGGCCAAATCCTCATACAAAGCCACAAAACACATATGATTAGACCATCAGATGCATCAACATGCCCCATTGAGTCTACATACCCACGGTAAGTGGAGTCATGAAGACCCTCCCCAAAAAGGTGCAGGCTTCGGGAATGTCTATGAGGCTACATTCCCACTATAACCCAGAGCCCTACCTTGGGACACCGATGTGAACCTCTTTGTTCTCATCACTAAGAGAGATCAATTTATTTTACATTCAATGAGGAATAGTGATTAGTTGAAGAGGTTATGTTTGCTCCCCCCTTTGACGAGGATGAAACTCCTCCCCTTCCCAGAACATGCTCTGGGGCCCTCCCACTAAGGTAAGTCCCCGATCCTCTAAGTTCGGGCCACATTCCCTTTAATTCCATCTCACATGGAAATATTTTTTGCTCCATGCCCTCACCCACGGTCGCCCAGACCTCTTCTCCTGTAGGATCTCCCTCCCCCACCAATAGGGGAGGAGGCATGTGCATTGTTGAATCTTTTACATCCTCTTGTTTCTCACACCGAGCATGACTCATGTGGGTTTAGATATTTGTGATGATTACAAAATCCACACCTTCTAAACTATGAGAACTCTGATTCATGATCAAACTTGGATATGTAGGATGCCTACCAGAAGGCTTGATCTCAAAAATGGTTCCCTCCCATGAAGGGTCCACCCAGTCATGTTTCCCAAATGGATGGCTTCCACGCATAAGCCCCGCACTATATGAACTAAAAGAAATATGATTCCTGATCAAACCAGGATACATAGGACACATACCAGGATTGCCAAGCTCAAATGGGTGCCCACCCATAAAGGTTCCACCCAATTATGACCCGTCAAATGGGAATCTCCCATGCATAAGCCCCAAACATTCTGAACTACATGGGTTCTTATTCCTCTCCTGAGGTTATGTAAGAAGACCTCCTTGTGGGATAAATCCCAACATCAAGTCACCTTCTGTCCCCTATGGATGACGATAAACTCCAAGAGAGCTTTTTAATATGGCTCAAGTTAGTATCACCTATGTAGCATCAAATATATGCATGCTTACAACGATTTTGAAAACCAAGGGTAGACCATGGACACACTATTTGGGAATGAACTAAGGATTCATGAACATATGAACAAGACTTAAATATATAAGAGAGTACCAGAACATGCAACAATTCTCTCCCAAAAGGGCGTATTGAGCCTGACCTCCCATTCTCTCTTCCAATGGAGTCCTTAAGTTTTGTTGGCCAAATCGTCAGCTGACGGGCATCTACCTTTGTAAAACAGGTCCATTAATCATGGATACCAGCGTTGTTGGACATTATTTTCTCTATAAATAAACTTGTTGGAGACCATCTGAGGAAGTTACATCCAAGAAGGACCGATTGCATGAGTACTTGACCCCCCACTCAATCGCCTGCTGGGAACAATAGTTCCTATATGGTTAATTCATCCTTCTTTAAAGGATAATGACGTTGAATGGGTCGAAACAAAGGAATGGTAAATTAGATGAGAACCTAACTCTATAGAAAAAGGTATGGGTGATGATCCTTGTTGACAATTTCCACACTGCCCATAAATGTGCCACCTCAGAAGCAGAACAATATAGTTGAAAAGTTTACCTCTTCTTCGAAAAACCTCATTTTCATAACACCTTAGGACCTCTAATATTTTTATTATGCCCAAAATAAGGCTTGTTTAATGAAAGGAGGTATTCTAGAAAGGTTTTTTGGGTATATATTGTCTAATCCAAAAGGTTATTTTAGTGTGAAGGATTGAGATAAAGAGGCCCCCTTTTATAACAGAGGGGAGAGACACTCTTGGAATTTATTAAAATTTTATATTAATATAAATTAAATTTCAATTCCAAATGGATCCAAAATGATATATTAATAATATAGGAGGATTATTGGTGGAAATAATATTATAAAATAAGAAATATACATGTTTTTAAATATTTTTTATCCATATTCAGTGGTTTTCACCCATCGATAACCCATTTTAAACTTACCGTGATAAAAAGGTTTTTTGCTCTTCGAGGGTCAAGATAATCACTATAAATAGAAAAAAGGCCAATAAATAGAGCATGTCTCATATTATCAACCATATAATTATATTTTTATGAAACTAATATTTTTATGAATTTTATATCATTTGATAAATTATTATTTATTATAATATATCATTAACGTCAAATTTTTGAACTATTCATTACATTGATTTTAATTCCATCAAAAAAATAAGTAAAATTAAAAATAAATATTTTATTATATCCCTAAAATATTATTTTATTAAATAAAATTCATTCAACACATTATTTATCTGAAATTATATATCTTTTAATATTTTTAACATCATTTATTTGATTCTTCAATTAATTGAATAATTACTACATCCACATTGTATAAGAATTTAAGTTAATTATTTCATCACTAAATATAAGAAATAATTTATCATTTTGAAAACAATATTTTTATTTCAAAATAATATTTATAAATTATCGTATTCTTTTATAATTTATAGTTTAAAAATATTATAGTTATTAAAAACACAACTATGTAATTTTTTACTTTTCTTTAAATAAAATATTATAAATGTAATAATGTCATAAAAATGGTAAATAATCTCATATAATAGAATTATGAATGGTTATTGATTTAATGGGAATTTAAAATAAGTTTAAAAAAGTTTTATGGTCATTTTATAGCTCTTATAATTTTTTTTTTAATTTTAATCACCTGATTTATCCTTTACCATGGAAACAAATAGTATGATGGTTAATATTAATATTAACAAAAAATAAAAGGGTACCATTTACTAGATTGTGACTTCATTATTCCAAATATGTAATAAATTTTTAATAATTAAAAAAATATAAATATAATAATTTAATTTAAAATTAAATCTGGAAAACAGAACGAATTTTTATCCAAAAAAATACACTTTTATGTATAAAATATTTTTATACAAAATTCATGTATAAAATTCATTTGAAAACCATAATTGGATAATCATTATTAAAAATTAAATAATTAAATTTCAAATCAATTCTAAAATTTAATTTTATATTGTAATTACTAAAAAATAAAAATACAATTTTCAATATGAATCCGTATTTTTCACTATTAATTTAAAAATAAATATTCTCATAAATTCACTTTAAGAAATTTTTTATATGCCAATGTAAAAAAATTGAATTCAGTTTATAAAATAATTTTTGAAGTATTTCTCTAAATTAATTACAATATTCAATCATAAAATTAATGAAAACCCATTTTTGAAGAAAATATATTTTTAAAGAATAAAATAAATTTATTAATAATTAATTGATTAATTCTATGAAATTATCAATACATTTATATTTATTAAGACTATATTCTTTATTTCATAAATCAATTATTCCTATAC
Source organism: Viscum album (assembly GCA_963277665.1). Lineage (NCBI taxonomy): Eukaryota > Viridiplantae > Streptophyta > Magnoliopsida > Santalales > Viscaceae > Viscum > Viscum album. The sequence goes on along the minus strand of CAUJRU010003417.1, from coordinate 39,725 downwards.
AAAGCCACCAACTTAATGGCTTGGTTATTGCATTCATATTTAAATAATAATATTTCATCGTTCATTTAAGATCGGTGTTTCATATCATGCACACTACTGAACATAGTCTTTCCGTTTAAAATATATGGATACAATAGGATATTTATATCTAGGAATCACCCATCAATTAAAAATCCAATGTATTCCTTGTTTATTGAATGATCAATATAAATCATTCTCCAAATTCCTTATAAAATAAAAATTATCTATATTGAATCAATAATATGAAATATTTCCTTAGTCAATGAAATTAATTTCTTAATAAAAATACTTCAATTAATATCATATATAAAAATTGAATAAAATTTAGATAACATCAAAGTGGTGGAAATTATTCTCTATAAATCCATGAAACTCAAAAATATGGATTTAGAAGAGAAAATAATGTCCAATGAAATGAAGGAGAGTCATAGGGAATGTCATCATGAGAATTTTAATGTCTATAAAACCACAAACCAATATCGGATGAAAGAAAAAAAAATCAATGAATAATAAATATTTTTTTAGTAAAACCAATACTTTTATGAATAGAAAATACAATGGATGAATAAAAGGTATAACTCCAATGTAGATTTTTGAATGAATGTATTTTTAAATCAGTTTAAAAATTATTTTTACTCTATTATGAAATTAATACCCTCTTATTTTGATAAAATTTAAACAAAAAATCCCAAAATAATTTTGAGAAAACATTCTATTTAAAATAACCATGGAATGTTGTAAAGTAATCTTTAAAGTAAATAATTTTTATGACAGAGAGAAATTTCATTTATGTGGTAAATGTTAAAAAAACATTCCTTTCACACTTTATGTCACGAACCAACCCCGTTCGACCCTAAACCGATCACCCCAGTAGGTCCGTGACATGTCTTGGGGGGTGTTATTGATCCTTATAGGCTAGCAACTAGTGACCCACATAAAAACCTAATCTCTGAAAAAAATTTGGCCCAAAAAGATAAATAAATAACCAAGAATAAACAAACTAATAAAACCGAACTTGAGAAACAGAAAAATAAATAAACATAACAACTCAACATACCTCCATGTGACCTTCCAGGTCACCTACCAACCAAAGGATGACTTTTCTCCAATAATGAGAAACTCATCGAAGAAAACCTGAGCAAAGGGTACCTGAAACTAAAAAGGTAAATTAGTTGTGAGAATTAAAAATGATCAGTAGGGTTTCCCAAATAAACCAAAAAATCCCAGAATCTAACTTACCAAAGTAATCCAATGACACAAGTTTGAAATACAATTATAAAAGTAGGGTTTTCACATTTTAAAATAAGCAACATGATTTTCCCATTCAGAAATCCAACACACGCTACATTCTATTTCAATAAACCCATTTTTTCATTTTATAAAGAAAACTCGAAAAAAAAGTGTAACAGCCCAGAATATTCCAAACTTAATTTTATTAAAAAATTATTTTATTTAGTTAATTTATTTTAAAAATAATAATTTAAATTAATTATTTTAATTAAATTAATTATAAGTTAATTATATAATTATTTTTTTTATAATTATATAGTTTCCAAATTAATTTTATTGCATTATATTTTAACATAAATATATTTATTAATGAATTTGAATAAGAAAAAAAATATTTTTTTATAAAAAGGGATATTTGATTAAATATATTAAATGAATAAATTTCTATATATATATATATATTGACTGTTTCCATTATACTAACTATGAAAAATTATTTAGTATGAAATAACAAATCCTATACATTGAATATAACTATTTTGGTTTTAAAAATTTTTATTTTTGAAACAATATATGGATATATAAATATATATATGAAATTATAATCATTAGTTTTAAAATTATGAATTAAAATTAGATTTATAAAATTATTTCTATTTTAAAATTATGAATTATATTTATATTTTAAATGTTTAAATTATATTTAATACATATTTTTATACAAATTTTGTGATAGTTTTAATTTATTTAAAACCGGATATATATATATATATATAATTTTTGGTAAAAATAAATATGAGTTATGAAGGTATCAATTATATATATATATATATATATATAATTATATATAATAATGGTTTTTTTTAAAATATATATGTGTTATTAATAGACTAAGATAAAAATAATAATAATAAAGTGATAATGATAAATGATTTTCTTTAAACTAAAGTCGAAATCAAATTAGAAAGGTAGGCTTAATGGGAAACGTGAAAGGCAACATAAAAAAATGAAAAAAAATTTGATTTAAGAAAAAAAAAGTCAAAAGTTTAATACTTTAGAAAAACAATACAAGTGTTTAAATATAAAATTAATAATAATAATAATATGGTAATGTTTCCAATGTAATAATAAATAATGAATTATATATTTATTATATAAAGAACGAACCAATACATATGGAAAATATATATACACATTTATTTTAAATATATATGATTATGAAAAATGAATTTATACATTTATGTAATTATTTTACTACAAAAATTCACTTTTAGATGTGTTAAAAAATGTGTGAAATGTTTTATAAATATATGTAGATATTCTATATATATATAAACATGATTTAATAAATATATATAAGTATTTGTTTATAAATATTGATAATTATATTTTTCATATATATATATATATGTATGTATATATATATGTTATAAGTTTCTAAATTTATATATTATAAAAATCTATGTGTAATATTTTTATTAATGTGAGAAAGAAATAAAAATAATAATGAAAATTATAAATAAAGACAAATGAAATGTTTGAAGTGTGAAACACACAAAGTGATTATTGTTAAAAAAAATCTTTAAAATATATATAATATAATAATATATTAAAATCAATTATTAGGGGGAAAAAGTAAAATACATGTGAGATAAAAAAAAGAAGACGTGATGAAGAAAAAGAAAAAAAATGTTGTTGCGTGACAACAAGATAAAAAATACTGGCCCATGGGAACCAAATGACAAAAATTCAATCAACCCTTAGACAAAAAAATGATAAAAAATGATAACATATCATTATATATATATATATATATTAATAATTATTATAGACGACCCGTGATTCTTTAGTTTTGTTTTAAAAAATATATATTTATATAATAACTTAGCTTCTCTGAGAAGCTTTCAAACCTGTAATTTTTTTATAAATAAGTGATAGGAGATCCCCTCCTTCATGTGGTTAGAACCCAGGCGTCAGACCGCTTTCTTGGGTTCATGTTCTTATACAAGGAGCAGATTACCTCTTCCCTTTCGGTTTCCACTACTAGGTAAGGGATTTATTAGTTTCAAATTTAATTGTAAGGATTGTAAATTTGATTTTTTGTGTTTCTTTAAGAGTATATATTTATATATGCTCATAATGGTATGTTTATAACCTTGCGGTAGTTTAAAAGTTCCTCTGTGCTAAACCTGGGTCTTCAGGTTTTCAGGTTCAGATGATATAATGGATGTAAGGGTTCATTATACTTATCTCGAATGTATAATTATTTTTCAGCCTTTTGTTTGTAGGGGGAAAATTAGTATTTTTAAAGAAGTTCTATTTATTTTGTAATTCAAGTAGTATTTTGTTTTAAGTAGTTAATTATTTTTAAGCTATTGGTTATTCATATAATGAATTATTTTCATCTAATTAATTTATATTAAATATTATTGTCTAGTAAGGATTTATTTTCAAGTGTTTCTATATCCACAAACCAGATTATACACTTAGTATATCTCCATATACATATATTATTATAAATAGATTTATGTGACTCAAACTAAATCTGTTATATGAATTTAAGAAGATCATTTCAAACCCTTAAATAATGTTCTGGATGCAATAAATATTGATAGTGTGTAATATCAAATTGTTTGAGCTTGACAATACAACAATTTGTAAGGAATACATATATTTATAATTATGTTTTATGATTTACGAATCTACTGTAAGGGAAGATAATAATTATTTTTAAATATTTAATCAGCGTAAGTTTTATTTACGTAATGGGAATTTTTCTATCCAGTTTGTCCTACTGCAAATCAATTGAGAGGATTATGTATTTTATTAAATAGATTTTATTATGTAAGGGTGCACAGAAAAGAAATAAATTATTTAGATTAAATAAGTTTATGTTAATTATATCCTCTGTTTTCTGGTTCAGCATATGAGGAGAATCTTTTTTTTTTGAGATGTATTTAGGTTATAGTTAGTCAATTTATGTTTGTCAAATTTGTAATCCATGAAAAATTAATATATATACACAAATATAAATAAATGGTCACAAGACTATCTTCACCTTACAAATATATTTATAAGTAATTGATTGTACATGCAACGACTATTTGCTTCGAAGCAATGTGAGTGGATGCATCATATACATATTATATATATATATATATACACATATGGTTATATGTATGCACCTATAAGTTTTAATCATAATCTGAGTTAAATTAGACTAAAAAAACATCAGTAGTTAAAGTATATTTTTGATATGTTTAATTAAATTCTCATGAATGCATGCACTACATAAAACAATTGTTTCACTGCAAACCCATCAGCCTTAAATGCTATGAAATATAAGGTGTTTTCATTTAATAAGACTTGTCCATTTATCAGTGCATTCTTTGTGTACAAAGGAAATCTATCTTAATTTATAATTGGTTATTTTAAACTATAAATATTCATTTCCATGAATCAAGTATTTTGAAAATTATGGAACTATCATTTTATGTGGAAACCCTATTACTTGCGTTTTTTAAATTAATATCACATGCGCAAAATTTTTTTACTAGTTTATGCATGTCGTTGGGAAAAATATTATATAAATAATAACTGACATATTATGATTTAGACTGTTTCCAAATTAATTTACCAGTGCATGAATTAATCATGAATATTATGCATGTATTATAATGAAATAAAAGTTTTTACCATGGAAGGGCTTGTAAAGTTATTATTTTATGTGATAATCAAACAGTTTATTATTCATGATAATTTATGAAATAGTAATTTAATTACTCAAAGTGGTATGAGAAACTTTGAATAATGTGAGATGAAAAGTTAAATTAATCAAGGTGGTATTGGACACTTTAAAAAAAGTGAAGTAAGAAACCAAGTAATATGTATACTTGGGATAATAAGTGATTTAATAAATCAAAGTGGTATGTGCACTTTGATTTAGAGATTTGAGAAATTAATTGGACTTAGTATGTTTCAGGTTGGGGATCGGTAAAAGTAAGCCCTTCGGGTTGGCGTCCGGTTACAACAGACCCTCCGAGTTGGATTCCGGTTATTAGAGGCTCTCTGGGGTGGAGTCCGGTTACAGAGGCTCTCCGGGTTGGGGTCCGGTTATAGTTAGCCCCTAGGTCTTGTCATGAGTTCTTGACACAATCCAATATATGCACTTTCCTCATTATGACTATGTAAATTAATTAACCATAGGAATATTCGACTAGTATAATATTCCTAGTTAAAGAGATTATGATTATAAAAATAAAAAAAGTATAAGTATGGCATATTATTTATGAAATATTCAGATATTTTATGGCCAGTGTATGTTTCACAATATTAATGGATGAAATTGAAGTTATTATTTTAAGCATAACTCTGATCATGCATTACACTTAGCTATTAATTTTGTACTTTCATTTTTACATGAAATATCTTTTACTTATTATACTGAATGTGCATTCCTATAATGGAATTATGTATCTTTGTAATTTCATTATCATGTTATTAATTGAGAACTTTTATGATGTGTACCAGTGTTACAACTTTATTTTAATATAAATGTTTTATAAAACATTTTAAAGAATGTCTTCAAAAGTTATTTTGGGTATAGTATGTTATTTTTTAACCCCATATTGGGCATCTTTTGTGCTCACCCTACGTTTTTAATTTTTTTTTCACAGGTCGTCTTGATATCCAGAGTTGGTCATCTTAGTTGTAGCATGTGTGGAAGCAGTGTTGACCTTTATTTTTGTTTTAATTTCTTATGTAACCTTGATGTTTTTGTAATCATGTATCTTTTCTCCAAAACCTAAACAAATATAATATCCTATTGTATGTAATGTCTAAGGATGGGTCCTTACACTAGGTATTAGAGGAATGGTCTAGAGAAATTTGGAGATTAGATGTTCTCGTCTAAGTGGTAGAGTTTAGAAATCCAGCAGTCTTAGTTTTCGTACTTCTGAAGACGAAAATTCAGAATTGTTTTTAGTTTGATGAAATGAATTGTGAGGACACAATTCTTTTGAGGGGGGAATAATGTAACATCCCAGAATATTCCATACTTAATTTTATTAAAAATTATTTTATTTAGTTAATTTCTTTTAAAAATAATAATTTAAATTAAGTATTTTAATTAAATTGATTATAATTTAATTATATAATGATTTTTTTGATAATTATATAGTTTCCAAATTAATTTTATTGTGTTATATTTTAACATGAATATATTTATTAACAAATTTGAATAAGAAAAATTTTTTTATCAAAAGGTATATTTGATTAAATATATTAAATAAATAAATTTCTATATATATATATATATTGATTGTGGCAATTATACTAACTATGAAAAATTATTTAGTATGAAATAAAAAATCCTATACATTGAATATAACTATTTTGGTTTTAAAAATTTTTATTTTTGAAATAATATATAGATATATAAATATATATATGAAATTATAATCATTAGATTTAAAATTATGAATTAAAATTATATTTATAAAATTATTGCTATTTTAAAACTATGAATTATATTTATATTTTAAATGTTGAAATTATATTTTATACTTATTTTTATACAATTTTTTTGATAGTTTTATTTTATTTAAAACCGGATTTATATATATATATATACATAATGTTTGGTAAAAATAAATATGAGTTATGAAAGTATCAATTATATAAATATATAATTATATATAATAATTGTTTTTGTTTTAAAATATATATGTGTAATTAATAGAGTACGATAAAAATAATAATAATATAGTGATAATGATGGATGATTTGCTTTAAACTAAAGTCAAAAGAAAATTAGAATGGTAGGCTTAAGGGGAAATGTGAAAGGCAACATAAAAAAAGAAATGAAAAAAACGTGATTTAAGAAAAAAATTAAAAAGTTTAATGCTATAGAAAAACAGTACATGTGTTTAAATATAAAATTAATAATAATAATATGATAATGTATCCTATGTAATAAAAAAATTAATTATATATTTATTATATAAAAAACGAACCAATACATATGGAAAATATATATACACATTTATTTTCAAGATATATGATTATGAAAAACAAATTTATACTTTTATGTAATTATTTTACTACAAAAATGCACTTTTAGATGTGTTACAAATTTGTGAAATTTTTTATAAATATATGTAGATATTCTATATATATAAAAACGTGATTTAATAAATATATATAAGTATTTTTTTTATAAATATTGATAATTATATTTTTTTATTTATATATATATATATATATATATATGTATATATATGTTATAAGTTTCTAAATTTATATATTTTAAAAAACTATGAGTAATATTTTGATTAATGTGAGAAAGAAATAAAAATAATAATGAAAATTATAAATAAATACAAATTAAATGTTTGAAGCATGAAACACACAAAGTGATGATTGTTAAAAAACTCTTTAAAAATATATAATATAATAATATATTAAAAGCAATGATTAGGGAGCAAAAAGCATAATACATGTGAGATAAAAAAAGAAGAATACGTGATGAAAAAAAAGGAAAAAAACTATTGTTGCGTGACTATAAGATAAAAAAAATAGACTAGTGGGAACCAAAAGACAAATATTCAATCAACCCTTAGACAAAAGAAATGATAAAAAATAATAACATATCATTATATATATATATTAATAATAATTATAGACGAACCATGAATCTTTAGTTTTGTTTTAAAAAATATACATTTATATAATAACTTAGCTTCATCGAGAAGCTTGCAAACCTGTAATTTTTTTATAAATAAGTGACAGGAGATCCCCTCCTTCATGTGGTTAGAACACACGTGTCATACCGCTTCCTTGGGTTCATGTTCTTATACAAGGAGAAGATTACCTCTTCCCTTTCAGTTTCCACTATCAGGTAAGGGATTTATTAGTTTCAAATTTATTTACAAGGGTTGTAAATTTTCCTTGTCATGTTTCTTTGAGAGTATATACTTATATATTCTCTTAATGGTATGTTTATAACCTTGCTGTAGTTTAAAAGTTCCTCTGTGCTGAACCTGGGTCTTTGGGTTTTCGGGTTCAGTTGATATAATGGATGTAAGGGTTCATTATACTTGTCTCGAATGTATAATTATTTTACGGCCTTATGTTTGTAAGGGTATAATTAGTATTTTTAAATGAGTTCTATTTATTTTGGAATTCAAGCAGTATTTTGTTTCAAGCATTTAATTATTTTCAAGCAATTGGTTATTCGTGTAAGGGATTATTTTCATCTAATTAATTTATATTTAAGATTATTGTCTTGTAAGGATATATTTCCAAGTGTTTTTATATCCAAAAACCAGATTATACACTTAGTATATAATCGTATACATATAATAATATAAATAGATTTATGTGACTCAAACTAAGTCTATTATATAAATTTAAGAAGATTATTTCAAACCCTTAAATAATGTCTTTGATGCAATAAATATTGAAAGTGTGTAATATCAAATTGTTTGAGCTTGACCATACAAAAATTTGTAAGGAATATATTTATTTATAATTATGTTTTATGCTTTAAGAATCCACTATAAGGGAATACAGTTATTTTTTTAAAATATTTAATCATTAGAAGTTTTATTTACGTAATTGGAATTGTTCTCTCCATTTTTTCCTACTGCAAATCAATTGAGAGGATTATGTATTTTATTAAATAGATTTTATTTTGTAAGGGTGCATAGAAAAGAAATAAATTATTTAGATTAAAGAAGTTTATGCTAATTATATCCTTTATTTTCTGGTTCTGCATTTGAGGAGAATATTTTTTTGGATGTATTTAGGTTATAGTTAATCAATTTATGTTTGTCAAATTTTTAATCCATGACAAATAAATAAATATACATAAATATAAATAAATGGTCACAGGACTATCTTCACCTTACATATATATTTATAAGTAATTTATTTTACATGCGATGACGATTTGCTTCAAAGAAATGTAAGTGGGTATGACATAAACATATTATATATATATACACATATGGTTTTATGTATTCACCTATAATTTTTAATCATAATCCGAGTTAAATTGGACTAAAACAAACTTCGGTAGTTAAAGTATATTTTTGATATGTTTAATTAAATTATCATGAATGCATGTACTACAAAAAACAGTTGTTTCACTGCAAACCCATCGACATTAAATACTGGGCAATATAAGGCGTGGCAATTTAATAAGACATGTCCATTTATCAGCACATGATTTGTGTACAAATGACATCTATTGTAATTTTAAATTGGTCATTTTAAACTATAAATATTCATTTCCATTAATCAAAGATTTTGAAAATTATGGAACTATCATTTTATGTGGAAACCCTATTACTTGCGTTTTTTAAATTAAAACCAATTTCGTAAAGAATGTTAACTAGTTTATTCATGTCATTGGGAAAACAATTATTTAAATAATAACTGACATATTATGATTTAGACCGTTGCCAAATTCATTTATCAATGCATGAATTGAGCATAAATAATACACATGTATTATAAAGCAATAAATTTTTTTACCATGGAAGGGTTTGTAAAGTTATTATTTTATGTGATAATCAAACAGTTTATTATTCATGATAATTTATGAAATATAAATTTAATTATTCAAAGTGGTATGAGACACTTTGAATAATTTGAAATGAGAACTTAAATTATTCAAGGTGGTATGGGACACTTTGAATAATGTGAATTAAGAAACCAAGTAATATATTGTCTTGGGATAATAAGTGATTTATTAAATCAAAGTGGTATGTGCAATTTGATTTAGAGATATGAGGAATGCATTGGACTTAGTATGTTACGGGTTACAGACCAGTAAAAGTAAGCCCTCCAGGTTGGGGTCTGGTTATAGTAGACCCTCCGAGTTGGAGTCCAGTTATTGGAGGCTCTCCGGGGTGGAGTCCGGTTACAGAGGCTCTCCGATTTGGGGTATGGTTAAAGTTAGCCCCTAGGTCTTTGCACGAGGCCTTGACATAGTCTAGGATATGTACTTTCCTCATTATGACTATGTAAATTAATTAACTAGAGAATATTCCTAGTTAAAGAGATTATGATTATAAGAATCAAAAGAAGTATAAGTATGGCATATTATTTATGAAATATTTAGATATTTTATGGCCAATGTATGTTTCACAATAGTAAAGGATGAAATTGAAGTTATTATTTTAAGTGCAACTCTGATCATACATTACACATAGCTATTAATTTTGTACTTGAATTTTAACATGAAATGTCTTTTACTTATTATCCTGAATGAGCATTCCTATAATTTAATTATGAATCTTTGTAATTCCATTAGCATGTTTTTAATTGAGCACTTTTATGATGTGTACTAGTGTTACAACTTTTTTTAAGAGAAATGTTTTATAGAACATTTTAAATAATGTTTTCAAAAGTTATTTTGGGTATAGTATGTTATTTTTAAACCCCTTGCTGGGCATCTTTTGTGCTCACCCTACATTTTTGAAATGTTTTTCACAGGTCGTCTTGATATACAGAGTTGATCATCTTAGTTGTAGCGTGTGTGGAAGCAGAGTTGACCTTTATTTTTGTTTTAATTTATTATGTAACTCTGATGATTTTGTATTCATGTATCTTTTCTCTAGAAGCTAGAGCAGTATAAGGTCCTCTTGTATGTAATGTCTAAGGCTGGGTCCTTACAAAAAGATACCAAAGCTGGGATAAAATAACAAAACTAAATAAATCAAGCTGGAAATAAACTAGTATGATAGAAAGTAAATAAGAAATTTAAATAAATGGGTAACCATTGGTGATTTCAAATAACCCTAGAAGACCCATGGATGTACTTAGTTTCAGAACCACCTAACATCATATGGTGAAGCTCTTAAGGCTATAACCAACTGGATGCCCTAAAACTGACTAATCAAGTAAAAAATCCCACTTATCCTAACAACAAATCTAGGGGTACCAACCCATCTAATTAGGGTTGATCATCAACTGTCACTCGATCATATAAAAGATTCTTGTAAACCCATGGTGGTTATAATAATACTATGTAAGTAGGAGACCCTTGCATGTGTGACACATCTCACCGCACTTGCCTACCCCAAACACGGACACTCTATACGATAACCCACAAGGGATATCCCCCCTATAGAGGTGCCCTAAAAATATATATTCATCATATTATCAAAAGTGCCACCCGGGTTTCCATAACATTTAACATTTAAACCATTTCATAAAATGTTAAAAGTTTCCAATTGGGAATACACATTCTCCAAAACAAAATCTCCTTTAAAAGTTAGTACAAACATTACTCATGGGTTAAAATTTCCAAACGAGCCTTTAACTCAACATCTTTAGAAGTATTACCCAAAACATCACACAAACACCAATTTTTCCTTTGCAAATCCAAACAAGCATATTTTCAAAGATTTCATTTGAAATAATTTTTGAAACCACCCAAATAACCCAAATTCATTTATAAAGAAAGAATCGTTTTCACAATATTACCACTCGCTTTTTAAATAAAACCCAAACTCACACCGAAACACTTTAAACACATGATTCGCATGTCAAACATCATTTAATAAATCATTCACTAATTTATTAAAACATTTCAAGAGGACCAAACAAGGGCTTACATCACAATCTCACTACGTTCACATGTGAATTCCATTTTAAAATAAAATGCATAACCAACGCTTAAAAAACTACTTTCGTACCTTTGAAAAACTAACTCACACCACTTGAACAACCAAAAGATCCATTTTCACAATTAACGAAAACAATTTCACCAGTAAATAAACTACTATGAAAAATCATCAAACAAATTTAAGAAGCAACCCATGTCCTAAAATAGAAAAAAGTACTTAAATATTATTTTGGGACTAAATAAACATCGACACCACACCCAAACATAGTTTTCAGTCCTTTCATAGTTAAATAAACTAACTGCACAATTCAGAAAAATACTAGTAGAGGAAACACTGTAACACCCTGACCCTAAAAGATTGGAGTCGGTGCATTATTTTAATACATTAGCATGATTAAAAGGAATCAAGTATCAAAAGACCGATCAATTTAGAAGCATTGTAAAATTGATTGCATACATCAACTTTACATTACAATTTCTAACATAAAATATAGCATAGATAGTTCTTTCATAATTCCGTTATTCCCTTTAGATTAACCCTTCATATCAATCATAATGCACTTCTTAGAATCCTAGGAAAATAAAACATAAGAAAGGGGTGAGCTCAGATGCTCATTAAGGGTAAATAATTTAGTGGAAGTTATAAACTTTTAAGGAAAGATGTGTAATAAAAACAACAGCCTTTTTAAACATAATCTTGAACATAATATGGAAAAAAATAAATCAAACATCACCATATAAACATGCACATGGATATTCTACTAGTCGAATAATCACATGTGATAACTAATTTCATAATTAGGGAATGCCTAATTCCGGACATCATTACCACATAGTCAAGCCCTTGTGCCAAGAATACAAATAAAATTTTTGTCAAGGCCTTTTGTCAAGACACTAGTTTGTCTCATGAGACCTATCGATGGATCAAGGATCTATATTGGGATCCACCCATAACTTACTAAGTCCACTGTATTCCTCATATGAAAAAGTTTAAACATAACATAAACATTCGTATTAAAACTAGCATATGAAATATCAATAAATTAACCATAAACCATGAATGGTATAAAAATAGAACATCCACAGTCAAAGAAAATGATCAGTAAAACGTTTTGAGAAAAATATCCCTTTTTGTGAAATCATTTAAAAAAAATCCAGCAAAGGATGCAGACATAGTTGAAAATGATTAGTAAACTTTTTTATAGAAATATCCCTTTTTGTAAAATCATTTAAAAGTCACACATTTATAAAGGATGTTGGCATAGTTGAAAATGACCAGTAAATTTTTTTGAGAGAAATATCCCTTTTTATGAAATCATTTAAAAGTCACACATTTATAAACGAAGAAATTTAAAAGATATTTTTGAATCAAAGTTTCCCATACAACTTTGAAACTTTTAAAAATAATTATAATTTCAAAACATTCATGTTCATATAAATAAATCCTTAAAATAATTTTGAAAACATGTACATTAATTAAAAGGATTTAGAAAGATAAATATTTAAAACATTTAAAATGATGATATACTGAAATAGAACCTCCTATAAAACCTTAAAATATTTATTTTGAAAATAGTTTTATGAAATATGGTTATTGGTGATAAATATTTCCCAGTAAATACATACACATAAACAATCGCAGATAAAAATGAGATTGAGGAAATAACCCTTACCTTGCACTTTCCTTTGTTCGAGGGTATGTTTAACCTCTTGTATAATGACCATAGTATGTTATTAAATTATACCAATACCATATTAATATTTATTATATAATTTATGATTTATTTATTACTTTATAATACCCATTTTATAATGATTTACATGTTAAATTATCATTTTGGGCAATAATCACTTTCTTTATCGTACGTGTTTTTACTTGTTATTATTGATCGTATCATTTAAATCATGATTTAAATACTTCCAGAATATAAACATTGATTTATATATCATATATATTTATAATATAAATATTTTTAATAGATAGATATATGAAATGGAAGGAACCATTTATAGAGATGGTAGGTCGTACATACGAATAAACGTTGTTTATGTTTTCATATCGTATTGAATGGAAGTAAGTGAATAAGATATATGTAAGTACATACATACATACATACATACATAAATACATTAATATATATACAGTAGAATTATTATGTCATATATTACATACTCATTAATATTACATATTTTTATATTCATCGTTGAATGGTGAACGTGGGAATGAATCTCATCGTGTCGTGGAGACAATAATATGTACGTACGCACGAGCGGCAATATCATTATATTGATGGTGAAATTGTATGTAATTGGATGGTATATCGTATATAAATAATTATTAACATATTATATTTATTATTTAGATCAGTTATATTCATTATTATACCCATCCAAATAATGAAGTGTTTGAATAACAAACTACACCACGATGTGGAGACGGTAAGTCGTACGTATGCACGCATGATAACTTTTTCATCTAGAGGATGGATAGAATAACGAATATTATTGAACCATATTTATAACAACATCACAGTATTTATGAAGTACCAGAGTTATTATTTTGGTATGGAAACAAAAAAGAAATAGGAAGTGGAAGATGAAAAGAACTCGAAAGAGGGTGGTGAAATTATTACCTCTTCTTCTGGTGTTTTCTTTTGAGTTAATCAAAAGGGCTCCATAGGTTGGATTTTTGATCAAAGTAAGGACTCTAGGTTGATTTTAGGGAATTTGGGAGGATATTTGGGTAGGGTTTGGCCGATCCAAATGGCTTAGGAGGTGTGATTTGGAGAGAAGGGGAAGTGCTCTCTTATAAGAGAGGTGAGAATCACTTTAGGAAAAGCTTGAAATATTATTTTATAATAAAATCATTTTCGGTTTATAATGGCTCCCAAATGATTTAGTTTTAGGATAAGGTGGTTATGGGTCGAAATACTCTCAACGAATAGGTTTTAGACAAGTTTAGGTTACCATATTAACCTTATATTTTAGATTTTACACTTAGTTAAATACTTTAACATTTACCGTGGATTCTTGTATTCTTACACTATATTGTTAATAAACATGCTCTAAACTTCCAAGAGAACCTAAAGTGGTTCCTTAATGACATATATAATATTATTTAATCCCTTTGGATGAACCTCATTTTTTTATGAATATTATATCAACCAATAATAGAGTATTTCTTTTAAAAATTAATTTATATCAATTTTGACACAATTTTGTATTTGGTTTTTGTGAAAGTCGTCAGAACTTGATTACATAAAACAAGATACATTGAATCAACCCTAACATGTCTTATTAACCTTGAAAATTCGTGGATGTCATAAAAACATGGATATTTTATTTATTTTAATATTTATAATACCATTTATTTTATTCTTTCATTAATAGGGTAATTACTGCATCATCATTGTGTCATAAATAAATTTAATTATTTAATATATAAAAATTATAAATAAAATAACATGATGTAAGAAATATTTTTAGATTTATAATGAATATTTATAGTAGAATTTATCTTATGTATACCCCTATATTAAAAATGGTTTAGTTATTAAACTTTGAATTTAACACTTTTAACTCTTCTTTATATAAAATAATAATAAATGTCATAATCATATCCAAGTGGACCTAAAGGATCATATATTATTCTTAAGGTTGTTTTTGGTATAATTACACTTATCCAATAGCATTACGACATGTGTTAGGGTAATTATAATATCATTTTTACCTTTAATTACCCTATTTACTTTTAATCGTGGTAAATAAAAGTCAAAAGTTACTATTCCCCAAAAAAATATTTTCATTTATTGAACAAAATTTTACTTACTGATATTAACTATGTCTCTTGGAGTTGTGAAATTCAACTCAAAGAAGCAATAACATTAAGTTTTATACAAATTTGCAAATGCTCCTAGAAGGTGGGTAAAAAACGTTAAAAAGTTCAACAAAATTTTATACATCTAATTTTATTCTAAAATGACTCCAATGAATTACATTGAACTTATGTAGGTATTATATGTCTATTTTTGACACAAAATAAATTTAAATAAATAAATAATTATTTAAATAAAAAGTTGGTTTTAAATAATAACACAATGTTTTTCACTATTCATAACAAATTAAAAGTTTTTAGAAAAATACCAAAAATTCACCCTAAGATAATTTTAAAAATATGAATTGAAAAATTAATTCTATTTTACCAAATTCACAACATAGAAGTTGCATTAATTAATTTAAAATTAATTCCTATTGTCAAAACTAAAAAGCTGGTTTTTAAGAAAGTAAAAACTTTCAAAAGATTGACTTGTGTTTATGCCAAATTTATATGTGAAATTACTTATAAAGACCCACATTATATTAAATGATAAAAATAAAATCAAATTATATTTCAAAAACATTCAAATTCATAATTTAACAATATAAATTATTTCAATTAAAAAAGCTGTTTTCAATTAAAACATAGTATTTTTCACTATTCATCAAAATATGAAAGTTATGTAAAGACCCGTAAACTTCAAGGAAATTTTTTTTTCTTAAATTCATTGGAATTTTATGAGTACGCAGTTTTTGACGGCACCTAATCTTGAGGCCTGTTGTGCCCAGAATAATTTTCTGAAGTTTTGTTAAGCTTAAATTAAGGTGTGTAAGCAGTTTTCCTGAAAAATTGGAATAACTCTTAAACGGTTACTCAGATCAGAAATTCAAGGACACCGTTGTGCTCCGGATGGTAGGTTTACCCTAGGCGTAACTTAAGTTTAGTCGGCGCAGGCCTCCTGTGAGAAAACCCAAAAATGGCATAACCGTAAATAAAATAATTAAATAAAGTTATTTTATTTTTCAAATGCTTATAACTCACAAAAGGTAACTCAGATTACAAATCTGAGACCACCACTGAACTCGTGAGGGTATGCTTCCTTTAAGCAGATACTAACTTTAGCTGGCGCGAGCCACCTGAGAAAGTTAGTTTTTGGCCGTAAATAAAATAATTAAGTGACAATTTTTTTATTGTAAAATTTATAACTTCTAAACTGTAAGTCGAATTTAAAATAAGAGAGTACTGTTGAGTTCGTTGGGGCGTGTTTCTCCTAGGCAAAGCCTAACCTTGACCGCAGTGGGTCGAGGGTGACTGATAATAATTTTCCAAAAAAAATTTCGGGTACGTTCAGTAAACGTACGAGCGACGTTTTATAACTTTTGAACCGGGGCTCGGAATCGAATTCCGAGGGCATAATTGAACATGAAGTGCCAATATTCTTCTAAGAAAACTTTCACCTCAATGACGGATGATCAGGTATGAAAGTTAGTTTTTGGTGTTTTACGTGGTTTAATAAAATAAAATAAGTGAATAATTTATTCTATTTTGTTAAACACATGCAGTGCAGATAAAGTGGTTAGAAGCTCCACTTGGGAGTTGGTGGTGGAACTGCCACACCCTAACCTCCCATTTAATGGGTAGGGAGAGGAAACCTCTCAAACCCCCCATCAATTAATTTTATATGTCGACGTAAAATTAATTGTACTCAATTAATTTTATGGGTCGACGTAAAATTAATTGTTGTGAGTTAATTTTATGTGTCAACGTAAAATTAATTTCTCTCAATTAATTTTACGATTTGACATAAAATTAATTGTTGTAAATTAATTTTATGGGTCGGCGTAAAAATTAATTGCTGTGATTTAATTTTATGTGTCGACGTCAAATTAATTTCTCTCAATTAATTTTAGGAGTTGACGTAAAATTAATTGTTGTCAGTTAATTTTATGGGTCGACGTAAAAATTAATTGTTATGATTTAATTTTATGTGTCGACGTGAAATTAATTGCTATCAATTAATTTTATGTGTCAACATAAAATTGATTTGTGTCATATGTTTTGATGCAGGCTATGTGGGAGAAACTTCTTGGCATCCTCCACTCTTAAGTAGTGTCAACGCACCTCTTAAATTGCGCCAACGCAATTTAATTCGCCCGACCCCCTTTTTAAATTAAGTAACTGCATCATTGGAATTTAGGTAGGTTCTAAATAAATGAACCGTCATAAATTCCACGATGGTTACATACCTCTCCCCCTCTCTTATATATAGGGAGCTTGGGAGAAGGTTTTGGGACAGCTTCACCAAGCGACGAAGCGCTGGTAAAGTATTGCGACGCCCAACACTTGGGGAAATCATATCCTCTCCAACGAAGAACGTGAAGAATGCTGATGCCACCCTCGGCTTAATCCTTCCTGACGTTGATGGAACGATTCCCATCTACTGCGACGTGATCTACTGCAACACCGATGAATGCCTTTTTCTAGGTAGGGGTTTCATTCTATGTTCGTGAATATTTGGGCATTCATAGTTAATCTTTTAGCCGCTTGCTATCGATTAACGGGAGGGGGCCGGACCGCACAAACACGGCCGACCCTCCTCCCTTTTTACAGTTTTCCTTCGTTGTGGATTGGAACGGAGACGGCGCAGTGCCGTCGTAGCACGCGGAAACGAGGGAACCACATCGAAAGAGCGTGGTGCTGTCACGCCGCACCGTTAAGGCCGAAAGAGGCTGCGGCTAGAGCAGGGGCCGCGGCGGAGGGGCGCGACGCCGTCGCACCGCACCGGAGCATCTTGAAGGGTCGCGGTTGGGGCGGGCCGTGGCGGAGGGGCACATCAGAGGGGCGTGGTGCCGACGCGCCATGTCGGTCGAAGAAGGGTCGCGGCCTAAGGCTGCAGCGGTCAGCGACAGGGGGCGGCCAGACTCCCCGGCCACCGAAGCATCAAGAGCCGCAGCCCTTTGGCCGCGGCGGAAGACCTGGAGGCGGCCGGATAAAACATGCCACTGACGCTTGGAGCGCGGGACCGCGAGGTCCTACGGCGGCGGCACCGGCCGGCCAACCGGGCCAGCCGTTCAGAATTCCGGGGGTCGTAACCCCCGGTGGTGAACAGGCGGTCCCCCCACGTGGGGCCGCCGTTACAAGGCAAAGGGGCAGTGCCCCCCCCCCTTCGGGCCGCTCAGTCACAGACCGAGCGCCCGGCTGAGCTGGGCTGCTCGCGCTGGGCCTGGGCGCCCGACCGCTGGGCCGGGCCGACCTAGGGGGTCTTGGGCCAGGTCGGTCCGGGCCCAAACCCCCCTAAAAGCGGGCAGATTCATTCAAACGCCCGTAACATGGGCTATAGACCTCTGATTGGTGAACCGTCAGTTGCAACGCGATCATTTGATTGAGACGGTCGTTTCGGTATGTTACACTCAAGGTTTCATAGAACTTTGGGTATGGCCGGGTTGGTTCGAACACGAAACCAATCAGGTCCTCGGAGCAGAAATGCCTATAACTTGAGCTCCGAACGTCCGATTGATGTTTCGTTGACTTTGTTGGATTCCTCTTAGTGAGATGGACCTTTGGGATTACTCCGCTCAAGTTTTGGATGGAGTTGGAGTATGGCCGGGTTGGATTGTAACTGAAATCCAATCGGGCCCCTGGAACAGAAAAGTCGATAACTTTCAAACCGGACATCCGTTTGACGAACCGTTAGTGGCGTTGGTGATCACGTCAAAAAACGGTCCCTATGAGTATACCCTATGTGAGTTTGGGGTACAGTTGAGATACGTTCGGGTTGGTTCGTACACGAAACCAACCGGGCCCCTGGGACGAAAAGGCTAATAACTCACAGATCGGGCGTCCGATCGACGCGTCGTCTGTTGCGTTGAGACCCCTATTACGAGGCGGTCCTTTGAGATACTTCCTCGTGGGACTTTTTGATACTTGGAGTATCGACCTGTAGCTCGTGGAGCGGACCCTCCCAGAGACATGAGTACGGAGTATGGAGACCGTGTAGCTGGCTGAGACCTGATGACTGCTTGTATGATTCGATTTAGAGTGACTTACATAGCCCAATGGGGAGCACTACTTTGTGAGGTGGCAGACCTATGGAGTAGGAGCACTACTTTTTGAGGTGGCAGACCCGCGGTACTCGACAGGAGGAGTACCTATTTAGGCTATGAGGGGGAGCACTACTGTGTGAGGTGGCAGACCCCTGGCGGAGGAGCACTACTTTGTGAGGTGGCAGACCTGCAATACTCGACAGGAGGAGTACCTCAGCAGTCTTAGATTAGTGAGAAGTACCTCGGAGTCGTTACAGGATCACTGTACTCATCAGAGACGGAGCTCTTCAGCTGTTACGGTTTCGATAATAAAAATCCCGGTTAGAGCTGAGTCATTGACCTTTGTGTTTTCCTCATGATTGAGATGGGTTACTAGATAACTTACGTATATGTATGGGCATATACCTAAGTAGTGGTTATTCGTCGACTTTATATCTGTGTGACACCTCGTGGCTAAGATGGGTTACTTTGTAACTTAGGTATAAATATGGGCTTATACCTAAGTGAGGGTTATCTATTGAGAACTTTCTTTGTGATTATCCTTATTGGATTTAGTGATACCTTGAGGGTCTCGGGGTCCCTACTGAGTATCGTATACTCACCCCTGCATGGGCTTTTCCCGCACCTCATTGTGTTGGTTGAAGACGATGGACATCACTGATCGTGGTTGAGGCTTGTAGAGCTGGACAGTACCCGGAGGTGGATCTCACGACGAGTCAGTACCCAGAGGTGGATCTCATGACGAGTCGGTACCCGGAGGTGGATCTCACGACGAGTTGGTACCCGAAGGAGACAGACAGACGTGGAGTCATGAGGAGGACATCTGTACCTACCCTTCAGGTAGGAACCCAGAGGACGATCCAGGAGTTTCTTGTCACCTTTCAGCTGTTGTCCTTGAGTTGTACTTTACATTCAGTTGTAGCTGTATCTTTCTTTTGGGATTGTATTTTCGTCCCCTCGTACTTTCAGCACGTTTGTTATACTGCTTTACTTAGTGTAGCTTCTTCTTGTACTCTGTTTGTGTGTGATTTAATTTCGTAAAGGCAATGCCTTCCCTTTTGATTGGTATTTACGCCTTTGGTGCTAGTATCCATCCCCTATCCTATGGAAGGCGGGCTTGGGGTAGTCACGGCATGAGCCCCAAGGACGGGTCTGACAAATTGGTATCAGAGGAGTCGGTTCTACCGCAGAACTCAGGACTCTGATCTTTCCTTACTGTGAAGCAATATTGTTAAGGGTACTGAGTGTGGTCTTCAGTTTAGGGATTCTAGTGTTTGTGCGGCGGCTGACGTATCCATACACCAGGACCCTAACTACTGATTTTCGACTTTGTGCATGCAAACACTGATTGCGTGTATGTTTCCAAGAGTTTTAAGGTCAGCTCAAACCAGGTCATCTCACCAGGTATAAATTGTTTGACCGTGTCACGTATGTTTCTTTCAGGATGTCTTTCCACAGATGACCAGCTAGAGCCTAGAGGGATGTAGGTACTAACAACATTCCGAGCTACGAGGCCTCGGTACAGGGCCCTCTTACAGTTGAGGCACCAGCGGAGGCACCAATACTACCATACGTTGGGCCACTGATTCCACCAGCCCCAACAATAGGCGATGGACGCCACTTGAGAACGCTGCATGAGTTCCAGTGCCAGAGGCCACCCAGGTTTCAGGGAGAGACAGACCCACAGGCGGCCGAGGATTGGCTGGAGGCTGTGGTGAGAGTTTTCAGGATAGTGGGTACACCAGCGGACTTCATGGTGATCTTTGCTTCCAGCCTCCTTCATGCAGCAACAGGCAGATGGTGGAGCCGGATGCTCCAGTTTTGTGATGAAATGACCTTTACATGGGGAGACTTCGAGACCTTCTTCAGGGTGGAGTTCATACCAGTGACTCTACACTCTGAGTATGCTCAAGATCTGCTTCCTTTGTCGCGGGATTTTTTCATCAGTAGCCGAGTCATCTGTAGGAAGTAGACAGATGATGCAGGGGTCCAAGAGGACCAGACCAATAGGTGGGTGACCTCAGGATACAGGTTTGGTTTTGTGAGGCATGTGAAACAGAGCCAGCCATACGAGGATCAGGAAGTGTTATGAATGCGGCAGGAAGGGTCACATGGCACGTGAGTGTCAGACTCCCCGCACAGTTGATCCACAGGCATTGGAGGATCCACCAAGACAGAAGCAGCGGCGGGTGCTTGAGCAATAGATGAGCAGTGGACAAGGCAGTAGAGCTCCGGAAGCAGGTGGAGAGGAGCGGAACTAGTGGATTCCTTTTGTTCCTTATACTTCTAGTTCCATGTTTCTATTGTATTTGTGTCTTTGTACTTCGAGCTGTAGTAATAAAAGACACTTATCTTTGTGATGTTTTCTTTCCTGTCCTTTTGTTCGGTTTATACTGAGAGGTCCCAGTTAAAACTGTTGACTTGACCCTCACTTTTGAGATACCTTCTGGAGGAGACCCAATGACCACACAATGATGCCAACAGTGTGACTCAACCCTTGGAGGTGAGAGTAACAGTTGGATCTCTTGGTAGTAGCATCGAGGCCTTACGACTTCATCCTTGGTATGGATTAGTATCATACATGTCGGGATTGACTGTATTAGGCAAAGAACGTGGTTCATCTAGGGGATGAGACCAGATTTCTCTTATCGGCAAAGAAAAAATCTTAGCAGCTCTTGTAGGACCAGAGAGGGTTCAGGACATCCAGGAGGCGGAGACCACTAGAGTTTGAGGATGGCGACCACGTTTTCTTACGGGTCTCACCTCGACGTGTATTACGGAGTTTTGGCTGGGGCGACAAGTTATTTCCGCGCTTCATCGGACCCTTCTCGATCCTCAACAGGGTAGGTGAGGTGGTTTACCACTTGACCCATCCACCTTAGTTGCACCAGGTACACGACGTTTTTTTTCACGTATCTCAACTGAGGAGATACGTGCACGACCCGACGCATATCATCGACCATGGGGAGCTGAACATTGATGACGGGGAAACTTTTATGGAGGTCCCGATGGGGATCGAGGATCGACAGGAGCGGGTCCTACGTGGATGGTCGATTCCTCTAGTGCACATAAGATGGCAGCACGAGAACCTCCAAGAGAGCACATGGGAGCGAGAGGCTCAGATGCATGCACATTACCCCCTTTTGTTTCTCTAGTTTTTGATATAGCTTTACAGGGACGTAAAGCCCTGATATGAGAGTAATGTAAAGACCCATAAATTTCAAGGATATTTTTTTTCTTAAATTCTTTGGAATTTTACGAGTACGCAATTTCTAACGGCACCTGATCTTGAGGCCTGGTGTGCCCGAAATAATTTTCTAAAGTTTTGTTACGCTTAAATTAACGCGCGTAAGCTGTTTTCCTGAAAAATTGGAATAACTCTTAAACAGTTACTTGGATTAGAAATCTGAGGACACCGTTGTGCTCAGGATGGCAGGTTTACCCTAGGCGTAACTTAAGTTTAATTGGCGCAGGCCTCCTGTGAGAAAACCCAAAAATGGCATAACTGTAAATAAATTAATTAAATAAAGTTATTTTATTTTTCAAATTCTTATAACTCACAAACGGTAACTCTGATTAGAAATCTGAGACCACTGCTGAACTCATGAGGGTATGCTTCCTTTAATCAGATACTAACTTTGGCCGGTGCGAGCCACCTGAGAAAGTTAGTTTTTGGCTGTAAATAAAAAAATTAAGTGACAATTATTTTATTGTAAAATTCATAACTTCTAAACGGTAAGTCGAATTGAAAATCTGAGAGTACCGTTGAGTTCGTTGGGGCGTGTTTCTACCAGCCAGATCCTAACCTTGACTGCAGTGGGTCGAGGGTGACTGATAATAATTTTCCGAACTTTTTTTCACGTACATTCAGTAAACGTACGATCGACATTTTATAACTTTTGAACCGGTGCTCAGAATGGAATTCTGAGGGCACCATTGAACACACAGTGCCGATATTCTTCTAAGAATACTTTCACCTCAACGGCGGATGATCGGGTATGAAAGTTAGTTTTTGGGGTTTTATGTGGGTTAATAAAATAAAATAAGTGAATAATTTATTTTATTTTATTAAACACATGCAGTGCGGATAAAGTTGTTAGAAGCTCCACTTGGGAGTTGGTGGTGGAACCGCCACACCCTAACCTCCCATTTAATGGGTAGGGAGAGGAAACCTCTCAAACCCCCCATCAATTAATTTTATATGTCGACATAAAACTAATTGCACTCAATTAATTTTATGGGTCGACGTAATATTAATTGTTTTCAGTTAATTTTATGTGTCAACGTAAAATTAATTGCTCTCAATTAATTTTAGGAGTTGACGTAAAATTAATTGTTGTCAGTTAATTTTATGGGTCGGCGTAAAAATAAATTGTTGTGATTTAATTTTATGTGTCGACGTGAAATTAATTTCTCTCAATTAATTTTAGGAGTTGACGTAAAATTAATTGTTGTCAGTTAATTTTATGGGTCGAAGTAAAAATTAATTGATGTGATTTAATTTTATGTGTTGACGTGAAATTAATTGCTATCAATTAATTTTATGTGTCAATATAAAATTGATTCGTGTCATATGTTTTGACGCAGGCTATGTGGGGGAAACTTCTTGGCATCCTTCACTCTTAAATAGTATCAATGCACCTCTTAAATTGCTACAACGCAATTTAATTCGCCCAACCCCCATTTTAAATTAAGTAACCACATCGTTGGAATTTAGGAAGGTTCCAAATAAATGAACCGTCATAAATTCCACGATGGTTACATACCTCTCCCCCTCTCCTATATATAGGGAGATTGTGAGAAGGTTTTGGGACGGCTTCACCAAGCGATGAAGCGCTGGTAAAGTATTGTGATGCCCAACACTTGGGGAAATCATATCCTCTCCAATGAAGAACGCGAAGAACACTGACGCCACCCTCGGCTTCATCCTTCCCGACGTTGACGGAACGACGCCCGTCTACCGCGACGCCGTCTACCGCGACACCGAAAAACGCCTTCTTTGAGGTAGGGGTTTGATTCTATGTTCGTGAATATTTGGGCGTTCATCGTTAATCTTTTAGCCGCTTGCTATCGATTAACGGGAGGGGGCCGGACTGCACAAACACGGTCGACCCTCCTCCCTTTTTACTGTTGTCATTCGTTGTGGATTGGAATGGAGACGGCGCGGTGTCGTCGCACCACGCGGAAACGAGGGAACCGTGGTGAAGGAGCGTGGCGCCGTCACGCCGCGCCGTTAAGGCCGAAAGAGGCCGCGGCCGGAGCAGGGGCCGCGGCGGAGGGGCGCGGCGCCATCGCACCGTGCTGGAGCATCTTGAAGGGCCGCGGCCGGGGCAGACCATGGCAGAGGGGCGTGACACCAACGCGCCGCCCCGGTCGAAGAAGGTTCACGGCCTAAGGCTTCGGCAGTCACCGACAGGGGGCAGCTGGACTCCCCGGCCATCGAAGCATCAAGAGCTGCATCCCTTTGGCCGCGGTGGAAGACCTGGAGGCGGCCGGATAAAACAGGCCGCCGACACTTGGAGGGCGGGACCGCGGGGTCCCGCGGCGCCATCACCGGCCGGACAACCGGGCCAGCCGTTCAGAATTCCGGGGGTCGTAACCCCTGGTGGTGGACAGGTGGTCCCCCCACGTGGGTCCGCCGTTACAAGGCGAGGGGGCAGCGCGCCCCCTTCGCGTCGCTCGGTCACAGACCGAGCGCCCAACCGAGTCGGGCTTCTCACGTTGGGCCGGGCCGCCCTCTGGGCTGGGTTGCTCGTGCTGGGCCAGGGCGCCCGTCCACTGGGCCAGGCCGACCCAGGGGGTCTTGGGCCAAGTCGGCCCAGGCCCAAACCCCCCTAAAAGCGGGTAGATTCGTTCAAATACCTGTAACTTGGGCTGTAGACCTCTGATTGGCACACCATCAGTTGCGACACGATCCTTGGATTGAGACGGTCATTTCAGTATGTTACACTCAAGGTTTCAAAGAACTTTGGGTACAGCCGGGTTGGTTCGAACACGAAACCAACCGAGTCCTCGGAGCGGAAACGCCTATAACCTGAGCTCCGGACGTCCGATTGACGTGTCATCGACTTTGTTGGATTCCTATTAATGAGATGGACCTTTGGGCTTACTTCTCTCAAGGTTTGGATGTAGTTGGAGTATGGTCGGGTTGGATTGTACCCAAAATCCAACAGGGCCCCTAGAACGGAAAAGCTGATAACTTTCAGACCAGACGTCCGTTTGACGAAACATTAGGGGCGTTGGTGATCACGTCGAAAAACGGTCCCTATGAGTATACCCTATGTGAGTTCGGGGTACAATTGAGATACGTTCGGGCTGGTTCGTACATGAAACCAACCGGACCCCTGGGACGAAAAGGCTAATAACTCACAGACCGGGTGTCCGATTGACGCGCCGTCTGTTGCGTTGAGACCCCTATGACGAGGCGGTCCTTTGAGATACTTATTCGTGGGACTTTTTGATACTTGGAGTATCGACCTGTAGCTCGTGGAGCGGACCCTCCTGGAGACGAGCGTACAGAGTACAGAGACCGTGTAGCTAGCTGAGACCTGATGACTGCTTGTCCGATTCGATTCGGAGTGATTTGCATAGCCCAATGGGGAGCACTACTTTGTGAGGTGGCAGACCCATGGCGGAGGATCACTACTTTGTGAGGTGGTAGACCTGTGGTACTCGATAGGAGGAGTACCTCTGTAGGCTATGAGGGGGAGCACAACTGTGTGAGGTGGCAGACCCATGGCGGAGGAGCACTACTTTATGAGGTGGCAGAACCGCGGTACTTGACAGGAGGAGTACCTCAGCAGTCTTAGGTTAGTGAGCAGTACCTCAGAGTCATGACTGGATCACTATACTAGTCAGAGATGGAGCTCTTCAGTTGTTACGCTTTCGATAATAAAAATACCGGTTTGAGCTGAGTCATTGACCTTTGTGTTTTCATCATGATTGAGATGGGTTACTAGATAACTTACATATATGTATGGGCATATACCTAAGTAGTGGTTATCCGTCGACTTCATATCTATGTGACACCTCGTGGCTGAGATGGGTTACTTGGTAACTTAGTTATAAGTATGAGCTTATACCTAAGTAAGGGTTATCTATTGAGAACTTTCTTTGTGATTATCCTTGTTGGATTTAGTGATACCTTGAGGGTCTCGGGGTCCCTGCTGAGTATCGTATACTCACCCCTGCACGGGATTTGCCCGCACCTCGTTGTGTTGGTTGCAGGTGATGGACATCACTGATCGTGGTTGAGGCTTGTAGAGCTAGACGATACCCGTAGGTGGATCTCACGACGAGTCGGTACCCGGAGGTGGATCTCACGACGAGTCGGTACCCAGAGGAGACAGACAGACGTGGAGTCCTGAGGAGGACATTTGTACCTACCCTTTAGGTAGGAACCCGAAGGACGATCCAGGATCTACTTGTCACCTTTCAGCTGTTGTCCTTGAGTTGTACTATACTTTCAGTTGTATTTGTATCTCTCTTTTGGGCTTGTATTTCTGGCCCCTTGTACTTTCAGCACATTTGTTATACTTCTTTACTTAGTGAAGCATCTACTTGTACTCTGTTTGTGTGTGCTTTAGTTTCGTAAAGGCAATGCCTTCCCTTTTGATTGGGATTTATTCCTTTGGTGCTAGTCGCCAGCCCCTGGCCTATGGAAGGTAGGCTTGGGGTAGTCACGGCACGGGCCCTGAGGACGGGTCGTGACAAGTTATCAGAAAAGTACCAAAAATTTATCCAAACTAAATTTTTTATGTCCTGCTTCTAGAGAAGAATTTAATTTCATTAAATTTAATATATAAAAGTGTCAAATATTTGTTTTAAAAAAAGTTCTCCATTAAAATGCTGTAAAATTGAATTTTTTGAAAAATAATTCTTTTATCTGAAAAAATGAATTTGTTCTTATATTATGTCTAAGAAACAAATAATATGGATTTTAATATTAAAAAGAGTATATAAAATTCAAAATTAAGTTAATATTATTAATAATAGCTTTTTGAATGGCTAGTCTGGTAAGTTGTGGTGTGCTCGAACTCGGTGTTGCGTGTAGCGCAAGCTATTGAATTACTTTAACGAGATAACATACTATGAAATCTTGGGGTGTTATATTATCCCCTCCTTCAATAAATTTCATCCTCTAAATTTGAAATTTTCTTTGAAAATAAAAGGTTAAAAATATAAAAATACCTTTGTGGAAAACCCACTTCGAAAATTGGGTTAATAAAATTTAGTCTTAATAATGGGAAATGGAAATGAAAAAGTTACCACCAAATTATGATCTCGATTAAGAGAACATTGGTGGAAATTAGAGACAAATAATTAGATGAAAAACCTAAATATTAATAGGTAGTGGTTGAGGTCATCAATCACAAACAAGTGTAGAATTGAGGGTCTCAAAGCCATCGATCTATGATGATTTAAAATATCATCAGTTCAACAAAACATAAGGTATTAGGATAACACATTTTTGGTTTTAAGATCTCTTCCCTAATCTTTAAGAATTAGTTTCTTCATATAATAAGAAAAAAAATATATACTTGAAAAGTAGATTTTCATCCTTTAACTAATTCCTATTAGAAATTCATCTTTCCCACCAAAAGATAATAGAATTCAAAAATATTTTATTTATCCTAATCATATGGGGTTCCAAAAATAATGAATTTATAATTAATTTTTTCGAATATTTTTTGAAAAAAAACAACATTATACTAACCATGACATCACATAGTCCAGTGGTAGGTGATGCACACTTGTCACCCGTCGTTTGCGGGTTTAAGTCTCGCGGCCTAGCCGGATGCGACGGGTTGTCGCCAAACCTCTGGAATGTCCTTTTTTTGACAATCAAAAAATAATCTTAAGAAATTATTTAACCTTAATAATAGTATTCAATGTCAAACTTAATCCATTCCAACCTTTAGACCTATCCAAAATACTTTTGTCTAAAATCACAGTCCAAAATTTATATGGAAGGTAAACACAATGAAGATTCGTTTTTCCATGTAATAACATGTGAATACCTTCATTAGGTATTTTTTTTAAAACACATTAATGCCATGAATTACCATAAAACCATATTGATTACATTCATGCTCCATTATTCCTTACAGAATACTGGATATACTCCTTATATCCAAAAAAATTTAAATTCCAACAATAATGGAATAAAAAAACCATTAATCCGTTCAAGGATGTCAATAATATCCAATATAATTTATGCAAACAAACCATCTCTTATTCCAAAATCAATAAATCGGTATCAGGACCATATTAAAGTTTTATCTTTCCTTAAACCATGTATTTTCCAAAAAGTTTAACTTGTTATTGAGTCACTTTTCTTGGTACCTGACAATCTCAAATCCTTAATAAAATAAAACTGCAGTAAAATCCATATATACTTTATAATTATTATAACCAGTACATCATTGATAAAATACTCAAATTACATAATTATTTAATATCAACATAAGAACAATAGTCATTACTCTTCATCTGTGGTAATATCATAACTTTATTATTATCCAACAAAATCATTTGTGGTATACTCTGATGATTGGATATTGATTTACATAGTGTCCAAACTACTTGCAGATGAAGCATTGTAAATTTGAAACCTTTTTCTTACCCTTGCAATCACGTACTCGGTGTCCTTTTTCTCTACACTTATAACAAACTCCCATTCCTTTCAAGCATTTACCAAGGTGATTCTTTCCACATTTTCCACATATGAGAAAATTCTTCTTTCCCTTATTTACTTTATCCATATTTCTCTCTACCATCATTTTCTTCTCTAGATTCCCTTCAAAGCCATATGACTCAGAAAATTCTTTAATTAGCTTATCAACATAGGATACTATTTATTCATATGATGATAATACATGTGAGACTATATAGTTTATAAATGTTGGCTTAATTCTATGAAATATATGATCATTCTTACTCTTTGGATCATGCGTATTGTTGGAGTTCTCATTCCATCTACTGGGCACCATTTCTAAACAATGTAATACACTAGGTTAGTTTTATGAATCGCAGTGCATAATTCCAAACTTATAAAATACCTAACGTAAATTGGAAAGATTGTGTATATAATCTATAATCATAAAAAAATGTTTTCTTTGAAAAAGTATTTACTCCTAAAACCATCATAATGGATTGTAAATAAAATGTGAATTGTGATAAGAAATCCCCTAGGAGTGTCGTAACCAAGAGTTCAACAAGGCCTGTTTTCATGTACCAGGATACCCCAGGTCAAGCCCGAAACTCCTTGTCATAGTTTTCACTCCTAGGTATATCTGTGCTAGAGCTGCCTCTACCTGCTTGTATCCAGTAAGGGATGTTTTTCTTGGAAAATTCACAAAATCTATGCATTACCAAAATTCTATAATTTTCTTCTATTCTAATCCTCAAATTCTATCTCAGGGTAGTGATCTCTAATCAGAGTTTTTCTAAATCTAGTTTTCAAGGTTATTTCTAAACTTCCTCTGATAGAAAATGTAACTCCCCAACCCCAAAAGACCAGAGTCAGTGCATTATTTTAATACATGGGCATGATTACATGGAATCAAGTCCTGGAAGACTGATCAGTTTAGCTGTCTTGGAAAATAGATTACATACATCAGCTTTACATTACAATTTCAAACATAAAATATAACATAGATAGTTCTTTGAGAATTCCATTATCCCCTTTAGATTAACCCTGCATATGAATAATAATACACTTCTTGGAATCCTGGGAAAATAAAACATAAAAAAGGGGTGTGCTCAGATGCTCAGAAAGGCTAAATAACTTAGCGGAAGCTATAAACTTTTAAGGCAATATGTGCAATAAAAAAAATCCTTTTTAAACATAATCTTGAACATAATATGGAAAAAATAAATCAAACATCACCATATAAACATGCACATGGATATTCTACTAGTCAAATAATCACATGTAATAACTAATTTCATAATGAGGTAATGCCTAATGTCGGACATCATTACCACATAGTCAAGGCCTTATTCTAAGACTACAAATAAAAGTTTTGTCAAGGCCTTGTGCCAAGACACTAGTTTGTCTCATGAGACCTACCGATGCATCGAGGATCTATAGCAGGCTCCACCCGTCACTTAATAAATCCACTACATTCCTCATATGAAAAATTTGAAACATAACAAAAACATTCGTATTAAAACTATCATAGGAAATGTCAATAAATTAACCATAAACCATGAATGGTATAAAAATAGAACATCCACAGTCAAAAAAAATGATCAGTAAAACTTTTTGAGAGAAATATCCCTTTTGTGAAATCCTTTAAAAATAATATCCTGTAAAGGATGCTGATATAGTTGAAAATGATCAGTAAAACTTTTTGAGAGAAATATACCTTTTTGTGAAATCATTTAAAAGTCACACATTTATAAAAGATGTTGACATAGTTGAAAATGACCAATAAATTTTTTTGAGGGAAATATCTTTTTTTGTGAAATCATTTAAAAGTCACAAATTTATAAAGGAATTAATTTAAAAGATATTTTTGAATAAAAGTTTCCCATACAACTTTGGAACTTTTTAAAAGAATTATCATATCAAAATATTCATGTCTATAAAAAATCCTTAAAATCATTTTGAAAACATGGACATTAATTAAAAAGATTTAGAAAGATAAATCTTTAAAACATTTAAAATGATGATCTAGTAAAAAAGACCCTCCCATAAAACCTTAAAAGATTAATTTTGGAAACATTTTTATGAAATATGGGTATCGATTATAAGTATTTCTCAGTAAATACATAAACATAAACAATCTCGGATAATAATGAGATTGATGAAATAACCCTTACCTTGCACTTTCCTTTGGTCGAGGGTATATTTAACCTCTTATGTAAGGACCATAGTATGTTATTAAATTATACCATAACCATATTCATATTTATTATATAATACATGATTCATTTATGACTTTATACTACCCATTTAATAATGATTTCCTTGTTAAATTAACATTTTGGATAATAATCGTTTTCTTTATCGTACGTGTTTTAACTTGTTATTCTTAATCATATCATTTAGATCATGATTTAAATACTTCCAGAATATAAAACTTGATTTATATATCATATATATTTAGAATATAAATATTTATAATAGTTATATATATATATATATGAAATGTAAGGCACCATTTATGGACACGGTAGGCCGTACGTAGGCATAAACGTTGTTTCCGTTTTCATATCGTATTGAACAGAAGTAAGTGAATAAGATATTTGTAATTAAACACACACACACACACAAATATATATATATATATCTCCATTATAATTATTATTTCATATATTATATACTAATTAATAATATATATTTTTATAATCATCGCTGAATGGTGAACGTGGGAATGAATCTCATCGCGTCGTGGAGACGGTAATCCGTACGTATGCACGAGCGACAATATCATTATATTGATGGTGAAATTGTATGTAATTGGATGGTATATCATATATAAGTAATAATTAACATGTTATATTTCTAATTTACATCATTTATACTCATTATTATACCCATCCAAATAATGAAGTGTCTGAAAAACAAACTACACCATGATGTGGAGACGGTAAGCCGTACATACGCACATATGGTGAATTAGTCATTTAGAGGATGGATAGAATAGCTAATATGGTTGTAACATATTAATAATAACATAATATTATTTATAAGGTACTATATTTATTATTTTGGTATGGAAACAACAAATAAAGAGGAGGTGAAATATGAAAAGAACTTGAAAGAGGGTGGTGAAATTATTACCTCTTCTTCTAGTGTTTCCTTTTGAGTTGATCAAAAGGGTTTCATAGGTTGGATTTATGATCAAATTATGAACTCTAGGATGATGTGAGGGAAGTTGGGAGGATATTGGGGTAGGTTTTTTCTGAGCCAAATGGCTTTGGAGGTGTGATTTTGAGAGAAGGGGAAGTTCTTTTTTATAAGAGAGGTGAGGGTCACTTTAGGAAAATTTGGAAATATTATTTTATAATAAAATCATTTTCGGTTTATAATGGCTAAAAAATAATTTATTTTGAGGATAAGGTGGTTATGTGTCTAAATTATATCAACCAATAGGTTTTAGACAAGTTTAGGTTACCTTTGTAACCTTATATTTTAAATTTAACTCTTAGTTAAATAGTTTAACTTTTACCGTATCTACTTGTATTCTTACACTATATAGTTAATAAAATTACTCTAAACTTTCAAGATAACCTCAAGTGGTTAATTAATGACATATATAATATTATTTAATCCCTTTTTCCAAACCTTAGATTTTTAGGAATATTATATCAACCAATAATATAGTATTTTTCTTAAAACATAATTTATATACATTTTGACACTATTTTTTATTTGGTTTTTGTGAAATTCATCATAACTTGATTACTTATAAAAATATACATCAACCCAAAAATGTCATATTAACCTATAAAATTCTTGGATGTCATAAAAACTTTTAAATTATATTTATTTTAATATTTATAATACCATTTATTTGATTCTTTCATTAATAAGGTAATTACTGCATTATCATTATGTCATAAATAAATTTAATTATTTAATGTCTAAAAATTATAAATAAAATACCATGATATAAGAAATATTTTTATCTTTATAATGAATATTTATAGTCTAATTTATCTTATGTATAACCCTATATTAAAAATGGTTTAGTTATTAAACTTTTAATTTATCACTTTTAACTCTTCATTAAATAAAATAATAATAAATGTCCTAATCTAATCCAAGTGGACCTAAAGGATCATATTTTATTCCTAAGGTTGTTTTTGGTCTAATTACACTTATCCAATAGAATTAGGACATGTGTTAAGGTAATTATAGTATCATTTTTATCTTTAATTACCCTATTTACTTTTAACCGTGGTAAATAAATGTCAAAAACTACTATTCGCCAAAAATTATTTTCATCATATTGAACAAAATTTTAGTTACTGATATTAACCATGTCTCTTGGATTTTTTAAATTCAAATCATAGAAGCGGTAAAATTAATTTTTATGCAAATTTGTAAATGCTCATAGAAGGTGGGTAAAAAACGTTAAAAAGTTCAACAAACTTTTATACCTATAATTTTATTATCAAACGACTCCAATTAATTGAATTGAACTTATATAGGTATTATATATTTATTTTTAATTAAAAAAATAAAAATAAAAATAATTATTATTTAAATAAAAAGTCAGTTTTAAATAATAACGCAGTGTTTTTCACTATTCATCAAAAATTGAAAGTTTTCAGAAAAATACCAAAAATTAACCCTAAGATAATTTTAATATTTCGAATTAAAAAATAAATTCTATTTTAACAAATTTTATACATATAATTTTCATTAATTGATTTAAAATTAATTTCCATTGTCAAAACCAAAAAGCGGGTTTTTAAAAAGTAAAAACTATCAAAGGATTGACATGTGTTTATGTCAAATATAAATGTAAAATTACTTATAGTGACATAAATTGTATTAAATGGTAAAAATATAATCTAATTATTCTTCAAAACCATTCAAATGCATAATTTAACACTATAAATTATTTCAATTCAAAAAGTTGTTTTCAATTAAAACATAGTATTTTTCAATATTCATCAAAATATAAAAGTTATCAGAAAAGTACCAAAAATTTATCCAAACTAAATTTTTATGTCTCGATTATAAAGAAAAATTTAATTTCATTAAATTGAATATATAACTGTGTCAAATATTGGTTTTAAAAAAAGTTCTCCATTAAAAGGCGGTAAAATTGCGTTTTTTGAAAAATACTTCTTTTATCTGAAAAAATGAATTTGTTCTTATATTATGTATAAGAAAAAAATAATATAGATGATAAGATTATATAGAGTATATAAGATTCAAAATGTAGTTAATACTATTCATAGCCACTTTTTGAATGTCTAGTTTGGTAGGTTGTGGTGCACTCGAACTCGATGTTGTGTGTAGCGCTAGCTATTGAATTACTTTAATGAGATAACGTACTATGAAATCTTGGGGTGTTACATTCTCCCCTCCAATAAATTTTATCCTCTCAATTTGAAATTTTTATTCGAAAATAAAAGGTAAAAATAGAAAAATACTTTTGTAGAAAACCCACATTGAAAATCAGGTTAATAAAATTTAGTCTTAATAAGAGGGAAATGGAAATGAAAAAGTCACCACCAAATTATGATCTCGATTAGGATAACATTGGTGGAAATTAAGGACACATAATTGGAGAAAAAATGTAAATATTTATAGGGAGTGATTGAGGTGATCAATCACAAACAAATGTACAATTGAGGGCATCAATGCCATCAATCTATGATGATTTAAAATATCATCAGTTCAACAAAACATAATGTATTAGGATAAAACATTTTTTGTTTTAAGATCTCTTACCTAATGTTTAAAAATTAATTTCTTCATAGAATAAGAGAAAAAATATATATAATTGACAAGTAGAGTTTCATCCTTCAACTAATTCCTACCACAAATTCATCTTTCAATCCAAAAGATAATAGAATTCAAAAATATTCTATTTATACTAATCATATGGGGTTCCAAAAATAATGAATTTATAATTTATTTGTCAAGATATTTTAAAAAAAAACTACATTATACAAACCAGGACATCACGTAGGCCAGTGGTAGGTGATGCACCCTTGTCACCCTTTGATTGCGGGTTCAAGTCTCGCGGCCTTGCCAGACACAACAGGTTGTCGTCTGACCTCCGGATTTTACTTTTTATGACAATCTAAAAATAATCTTAAGAAATGATTTAACCTTAATAAAAGTATCTAATTTCAAACATAATCCATTCCAACCTTTGAACCTATCCAAACTAATTCTGTCTAAATTCACAGCCCAAAATTTATATGGAAGGTAAACACAATGAAGATTCTTTTTTCCACATAATAACATGTGAATGACTTCATCATGTATTCTTTTAAAAGACGATAACACCCTGGATTACCATAAAACCATATTGATTATATTCATGCTCTCTTATTCCTTATAGAATATTGGATATAATCTTTATATCCAAAAAATATTGTAAATTCCCACAATGATGAAATAAACAAACCATTAATCAGTTCCAAGGATGTCAATAATATAAAATATAATTTATCCAAATAAATCATCTCTTATTCCAAAATCAATAAATCACTATCAAGACCATATTAAAGTTTTATCTTTCCTTCAACAATGTATTTTCCAAAAAGTTTAACTTGATATTGAGTCACTTTTCTTGGTACCACACAATATCAAATCCTTAATGAAATAATACTGCAGTTCAATCCTTATATACTCCATAATTATTATAACCAGTACATTGTTGATACAATACTCAAATGACATAATTATTTAATATCAACATAATAACACTAGTCATCACTCTTCATCTGTGTTAATATCATAACTTGATTATTATCCAACAACATCATTTTTGGTATACTCTAATGATTTGGACATTGATTCGTGTAGTGTCCCAGCTCCTTGAAGATGAAGCATTATACATTTGAAACCTTTTTCTTCCCCTTGCAATCACGTACTCAGGGTCCTTTTTCTCCACACTTATAATAAACTCCCATTCCCTTCAAGCATTTACCAAGGCGATTTTTTCAACAATTTTCACATATGGGAAAATCCTTCTTTCCCTTATTCCATTTATCTATCTTTCTCTCTACTATCCTTTTCTTCTCTGGATTCCCTTAAAATCTATAGGACTTAGAAAATTATTTTCCTATCTTATTAACACATGATACTATTTATTCATATGATGATAATGCGTGGGAGAGTATTTCCATTCTAAATGTTGTCTTAATACCATGAATGATATGATCATTCTTACTCTTTGGATCATGCGTATTGCTGGAGTTATCATTCCATCTACTGGGCGCCATTTCTAAACAATGGCATACACTAGGTTAGTTTTATGAATTGCAACGAATAATTACAAACGTTTAAAATACCTAAAGAAAATTGGAAAGGTTATGCATATAATCTATAATCATAAAAAATGTTTTCTTTGAGAAAATATTTACTCCTAAAACCTTTATAATGGCTTGTAAAGAAAATGTGAAATATCCTAAGCATATCCCCCGGGAGTTTCGTAACCAAGAGTGCAGCAAGACCCGTTGTCATGTATTAGGATACCCCGGGTCAAGCCCGAAACTCCGAGTCATATTTTTCACTCCTAAGTACATATATGCCAGAGCTGCCTCTACCTGCTCATATCCAGATAGGGATGTATTGTTTGAAAATTTCTCAAAATCTCTACATTACCAAAATTCTAGTATGCTCTTCTATTCTTATCCTCAAAGTCTATCTTAGGGTAATGTTCTCTAATTAGAGTTTTTCTAAATCTAGTTTCCAAGGTTATTGCTAAACTTCCAATGATACCAACTATAACACCCCGACCCCAAAAGACCGGAGTCAGTGCATTATTTTAATACATTGGAATGATTTCAAGTAATCAAGTCTCGGAAGACTGATCAGTTTAGCAATCTTGGAAAATAGATTACATACATAAACTTTACATTACAATTTCAAACATAAAATACAACATAAATAGTTCTTTGAAAATTCCATTATTCCCTTTAGCTTAACCCTGCATATCAATCATAATACACTTCTTGGAATCCTGGGAAAATAAAACATAATAAAGGGGTGAGCTCAGATGCTCAGTAAGGGTAAATAATTTAGCGAAAGCTATAAACTTTTAAGGCAAGATGTGTAATAAAAACAAAAGCCCTTTTCAACGTAATCTTGAACATAATATAGAAAAAATAAATCAAACATCGCTATATAAACATGCACATGGATATTATACTAGTCAAATAATCACATGTAATGACTAATTTCATAACGAGGGAATGCCTAATGCCGGAAATCATTACCACATAGTCAAGGCCTTATGCCAAGACTAAAAATAAAATGTTTGTCAAGGCCTTGTGCCAAGACACAATTTTGTCTCATGAGACATGCCGAAGAATCAAGGAGCTATAGCGGGCTCCACCCGTCACTTACTAAGTCCACTGCATTCCCCATATGAAAAAGTTGAAAGATAACATAAACATTCATATTAAAACTAGCATACAAAATTCCAATACATTAACCATAAACAATGAATGATATAAAAATAAAACATCCACATTCAAACAAAATGATTAGTAAAACTTTTTGAGAGAAATATCAATTTTTGTGAAATTATTTAAAAATAATATCTAGTAAAGTATGCTGACATAGTTGAAAATGATCAGTAAAACTTTTTAAGATAAATATCCCTTTTTGTGAAATCATTTAAAAGTCACAAATGTATAAAGGACACTAACATAGTTGAAAATGATTAGTAAACCTTTTTAAGAGAAATATCCCTTTTTGTGAAATCAATTAAAAGCCACACATTTATAAATGAAGTAATTTAAAAGATATTTTTGAATCAAAGTGTATCATACAACTTTGACACTTTTGAAACAAATTATCATTTAAAAACATTCTTGTCCATATAAATAAATACTTAAAACCATTTTGGAAACATGGACATTAATTAAAAGTATTTAGAAGGATAAATCTTTAAAAAATTTAAAATGATGATTTGGTTAGATAGACCCTCCAATAAAACCTTAAAATTTTCCTTTGGAAAATATTTTTATGAAATATGGGTATCAATGATAAATATGTCCCAGTAAATACATACACATAAACAATCTCAGATAATAATGAGATTGAGGAAATAACCCTTACATTGCACTTTCATTTGGTTGAGGGTACGTTTAACCTCCTATATAATAACCATAGTTTGTTATTAAATTATACCAAAACCATATTCATTTCTATTATATCATACATGATTTATTTATGACTTTATACTACCCATTTATCAGTGATTTCCATGTTAAATTTAAATTTTGGGTAATAATCGCTTTCTTTATCGTACATGTTTTAACTTGTTATTCTTGATAGTATCATTTAGATCATTATTTAAATACTTCCAGAATATAAAACTAGATTTATATATCATATATATTTAGAAAACTTTTCCTCATGATTTAAACAATAGTTCCAATATCATTAGAATAAAAGTATGAGTGATTTGATAAAGTTATAGGTTAATTTTATAAATTTCTACATGAAAATACAATATCAATATCATAATATATTATATCTAGTGTTTCCAAATATTTGGATATGATATGTGGGTATCTTAGTCACTGATTTTAAATTTCCATGTTTTATAAATGATGATATTTTTTTCTTAAGTAGTGAAACAACATTCCTATCAACTATAGATGATGATTTCCATAGATAGTAGTGGTAACATATGATTATTCTTATTGTATTATTTTTCAATAAGGATGACATACCCCATTACTTGATCCTTTAATGTATACTTATTTGTTCGTACATTTGATATCACAGTCAATGATGGTGACTCCAATTGAATAAGAAAATGTCTTACATTACATCTTCTAAAATCTTTTTAGATAATAATTATTGTTTCTAAAATAATGATGTCATAGTGTATGAGATTTATAGTTACCTAATCATCCAAAAAACAATGCATTATAATTTATTATTGATATATTGTTATAATTATATGCCATTTAGTCAGTTAGGATGACATTTCTTATCAACATTGTTTTCATCCAATGATTTATCAAAATCTTATGACATAATAAATGATAAAAGATTATCATACTCCAAAAGGTTCAGGATCCAAGAAATACTACTAAATTTGTTAGAGAAACTAGAAAGATAAAAAGGTCATAATTTACAAGGGGTTTTAAAAAGGAGGGAATGAATATCACCTCACATACCCTCATTCACAGGAGATAAACAAAAGTATGGTATCCTAAATAACCACATTTGGATCATTACTACATTTTATTTTTTTGAAAGTTCATCCAAAACTTTATTAGCTTCTTTATAAACATGTTAGATGACCAGGTTGAT
>CAUJRU010003416.1:0-49107 GCA_963277665.1 Viscum album | reverse complement strand
AAATAACTAACCCTAAACCTTAAAAGAGAAACCCTATCCCTAAAATCTACCAACTAAACGAAAAAAGCTAAACAAAATATCTAAAAACCTAGTCCCAAAAATCTATACCCGAAACTCTAAACTTTAAAATCTAAAACCTAAAAGCTGAAACATAAACCCCAAAACGTATACCCTGTACCCTAATATCAAAATAATTAATCAAAAACCTAAAAACCTATACCCTATACCTTAAATCTACAAACTAAACCTGAAAACTTAAAAAACATATCCCAAAACCTAGTCCCAAAACCCTATACCCGAAACCCTAATCCCTAAACTCTAAAACCTAAAATCTAAACCTTAAACCCAAAAAAATATACCCTATACCCTAATATCAAAATAATTAACCGTAAACCTAAAAACCTAAACACTATCCCTTAAATATACCAACTAAAACTGAAAAGTTAATCAAAAAATCCTAAAACCTAGTCCCAAAACCCTATACCGAAAACCCAAATCCCTAAACTCTAAAACCTAAAATCTGAACCCTCAACCCAAAAAAATATACTGTATACCATAATATCAAAATAATTAACCCTACACCTTAATTCCTAAACCCTATCACTTAAATCTAACAACAAATCCCGAAAAGCTAAACAAAAAATCCAAAAAACCTAGTTCCAAAACCCGATACGCAAAAATAATATCCCTAATCTCTAAAACCTAAAATCTAAAACCTAAACCTAAAAACATATACCCTATAATATAATCTCAAAATAATTAACCCTAAACCTTAAAACCTAAACCCCATACCTTAAATATACAGACAAAACCTGAAAAGTTAAAGAAATCCTAAAACCTAGTCCCCAAACCCAATAGTCGGAACCATAATCCCTAAACTCTAAACCCTAAAAGCCTGACCCTAATCCCAAAAACATATAATCTAAACCCTAATATAAAAATATCTTCCTTAATCCTTAAAACCGAAAACCAATCCCTTAAATCACCAAATAAACTCGAAAAGATAAACAAAAATCCTAAAACATGGTCCCAAAACTCTATGCCCGAAACCCTAATCCCAAAACCCATTCCCAAAACCATATACCTGAAACCCTAATCCCTAAACTCTAAATCCTAAAAGCTGAAACCTAAACCCAAAAACATATACCATATACCAAAATATCAAAATAACTAACCCTAAACCTTAGAAACTAAACCATATCCCTAAAATCTACCAAAGAAACACAAAAAGCTAAACAAAATATCTAAAAACCTATTCCCAAAAAACTATACCCGAAACCCTAAACATTAAAATCTAAAACCTAAAAGTTGAAAACTAAACACAAAATCGTATACCCTATATCCAAATATCAAAATAATTAAACAAAAACCTAAAAACCTAATCCCTATACCTTAAATCTACAAACTAAACCTGAAAACTTAAAAAACAAATCCTTAAACCTAGTCCCAAAACCCTATACCCGAAACCCTAATCACTAAACTCTAAAACCTAAAAGCTAATCCTTATACCCAAAAAAATATACCATATAACCTACTATAAAAATACTTAATAAAAAACCTAAAAACCTAGACCATATACCATAAATCTACAAACTGAACCTGAAAACTTAAAAAACAAATCCTAAAACCTAGTCCCAAAACCCTATACCCGAAATCTTAATCCCTAAAATCTAAAACCTAAAAGCTAAACCTTAAACCCAAAAAAATATACCCTATACCCTAATCTAAAAATACTTAACCCTAAACCTTAAAATCTAAACAACATCCCTTAAATATACCAACTAAAACCGAAAAGCTAACCAACAAATCCTAAAACCTAGTCCCAAAACCCTATACCGGAAACCCAAATCCCTAAACTCTAAAACCAAAAATCTGAACCCTAAACCCAAAAACATATAGTGTCTACAATAATATCAAAATACGAAACCCTAATCCTTAAATCTTAAACCCTATCCCTTAAATCTACCAACTAATCCCGAAAACCTATACAAAAAAAATCTAAAACCTAATCCTGAAACACTAAACCGAAACCCTAATTCCTAAAATATAAAACCTAAAACCTAAACCCTAAACCCTAAACCCCAAAACATATACCCTACACCCTAATCTCAAAATACCTAACCCGAAACCTTAAATCCTGAAACATATCCTTTAAATCTACCAACTAAACACCAAAATCTAAACAAAAAATCCTAAAACCCAGTCCCAAAACCCTATATCCGAAACCCTAATCCCTAAACTCTAAATCCTAAAAGTTGAAACCTAAACCCAAAAACATATACCCTATACCAAAATATCAAAATAACTAACCCTAAACCTTAAAAGAGAAACCCTATCCCTAAAATCTACCAACTAAACGAAAAAAGCTAAACAAAATATCTAAAAACCTAGTCCCAAAAATCTATACCCGAAACTCTAAACTTTAAAATCTAAAACCTAAAAGCTGAAACATAAACCCCAAAACGTATACCCTGTACCCTAATATCAAAATAATTAATCAAAAACCTAAAAACCTATACCCTATACCTTAAATCTACAAACTAAACCTGAAAACTTAAAAAACATATCCCAAAACCTAGTCCCAAAACCCTATACCCGAAACCCTAATCCCTAAACTCTAAAACCTAAAATCTAAACCTTAAACC
Source organism: Viscum album (assembly GCA_963277665.1). Taxonomy (NCBI): domain Eukaryota; kingdom Viridiplantae; phylum Streptophyta; class Magnoliopsida; order Santalales; family Viscaceae; genus Viscum; species Viscum album. The sequence continues at coordinate 46,462 of CAUJRU010003416.1, read as the reverse complement.
CAAAAAAATATACCCTATACCCTAATATCAAAATAATTAACCGTAAACCTAAAAACCTAAACACTATCCCTTAAATATACCAACTAAAACTGAAAAGTTAATCAAAAAATCCTAAAACCTAGTCCCAAAACCCTATACCGAAAACCCAAATCCCTAAACTCTAAAACCTAAAATCTGAACCCTCAACCCAAAAAAATATACTGTATACCATAATATCAAAATAATTAACCCTACACCTTAATTCCTAAACCCTATCACTTAAATCTAACAACAAATCCCGAAAAGCTAAACAAAAAATCCAAAAAACCTAGTTCCAAAACCCGATACGCAAAAATAATATCCCTAATCTCTAAAACCTAAAATCTAAAACCTAAACCTAAAAACATATACCCTATAATATAATCTCAAAATAATTAACCCTAAACCTTAAAACCTAAACCCCATACCTTAAATATACAGACAAAACCTGAAAAGTTAAAGAAATCCTAAAACCTAGTCCCCAAACCCAATAGTCGGAACCATAATCCCTAAACTCTAAACCCTAAAAGCCTGACCCTAATCCCAAAAACATATAATCTAAACCCTAATATAAAAATATCTTCCTTAATCCTTAAAACCGAAAACCAATCCCTTAAATCACCAAATAAACTCGAAAAGATAAACAAAAATCCTAAAACATGGTCCCAAAACTCTATGCCCGAAACCCTAATCCCAAAACCCATTCCCAAAACCATATACCTGAAACCCTAATCCCTAAACTCTAAATCCTAAAAGCTGAAACCTAAACCCAAAAACATATACCATATACCAAAATATCAAAATAACTAACCCTAAACCTTAGAAACTAAACCATATCCCTAAAATCTACCAAAGAAACACAAAAAGCTAAACAAAATATCTAAAAACCTATTCCCAAAAAACTATACCCGAAACCCTAAACATTAAAATCTAAACCTAAAAGTTGAAAACTAAACACAAAATCGTATACCCTATATCCAAATATCAAAATAATTAAACAAAAACCTAAAAACCTAATCCCTATACCTTAAATCTACAAACTAAACCTGAAAACTTAAAAAAACAAATCCTTAAACCTAGTCCCAAAACCCTATACCCGAAACCCTAATCACTAAACTCTAAAACCTAAAAGCTAATCCTTATACCCAAAAAAATATACCATATAACCTACTATAAAAATACTTAATAAAAAACCTAAAAACCTAGACCATATACCATAAATCTACAAACTGAACCTGAAAACTTAAAAAACAAATCCTAAAACCTAGTCCCAAAACCCTATACCCGAAATCTTAATCCCTAAAATCTAAAACCTAAAAGCTAAACCTTAAACCCAAAAAAATATACCCTATACCCTAATCTAAAAATACTTAACCCTAAACCTTAAAATCTAAACAACATCCCTTAAATATACCAACTAAAACCGAAAAGCTAACCAACAAATCCTAAAACCTAGTCCCAAAACCCTATACCGGAAACCCAAATCCCTAAACTCTAAAACCAAAAATCTGAACCCTAAACCCAAAAACATATAGTGTCTACAATAATATCAAAATACGAAACCCTAATCCTTAAATCTTAAACCCTATCCCTTAAATCTACCAACTAATCCCGAAAACCTATACAAAAAAAATCTAAAACCTAATCCTGAAACACTAAACCGAAACCCTAATTCCTAAAATATAAAACCTAAAACCTAAACCCTAAACCCTAAACCCCAAAACATATACCCTACACCCTAATCTCAAAATACCTAACCCGAAACCTTAAATCCTGAAACATATCCTTTAAATCTACCAACTAAACACCAAAATCTAAACAAAAAATCCTAAAACCCAGTCCCAAAACCCTATATCCGAAACCCTAATCCCTAAACTCTAAATCCTAAAAGTTGAAACCTAAACCCAAAAACATATACCCTATACCAAAATATCAAAATAACTAACCCTAAACCTTAAAAGAGAAACCCTATCCCTAAAATCTACCAACTAAACGAAAAAAGCTAAACAAAATATCTAAAAACCTAGTCCCAAAAATCTATACCCGAAACTCTAAACTTTAAAATCTAAAACCTAAAAGCTGAAACATAAACCCCAAAACGTATACCCTGTACCCTAATATCAAAATAATTAATCAAAAACCTAAAAACCTATACCCTATACCTTAAATCTACAAACTAAACCTGAAAACTTAAAAAACATATCCCAAAACCTAGTCCCAAAACCCTATACCCGAAACCCTAATCCCTAAACTCTAAAACCTAAAATCTAAACCTTAAACCCAAAAAAATATACCCTATACCCTAATATCAAAATAATTAACCGTAAACCTAAAAACCTAAACACTATCCCTTAAATATACCAACTAAAACTGAAAAGTTAATCAAAAAATCCTAAAACCTAGTCCCAAAACCCTATACCGAAAACCCAAATCCCTAAACTCTAAAACCTAAAATCTGAACCCTCAACCCAAAAAAATATACTGTATACCATAATATCAAAATAATTAACCCTACACCTTAATTCCTAAACCCTATCACTTAAATCTAACAACAAATCCCGAAAAGCTAAACAAAAAATCCAAAAAACCTAGTTCCAAAACCCGATACGCAAAAATAATATCCCTAATCTCTAAAACCTAAAATCTAAAACCTAAACCTAAAAACATATACCCTATAATATAATCTCAAAATAATTAACCCTAAACCTTAAAACCTAAACCCCATACCTTAAATATACAGACAAAACCTGAAAAGTTAAAGAAATCCTAAAACCTAGTCCCCAAACCCAATAGTCGGAACCATAATCCCTAAACTCTAAACCCTAAAAGCCTGACCCTAATCCCAAAAACATATAATCTAAACCCTAATATAAAAATATCTTCCTTAATCCTTAAAACCGAAAACCAATCCCTTAAATCACCAAATAAACTCGAAAAGATAAACAAAAATCCTAAAACATGGTCCCAAAACTCTATGCCCGAAACCCTAATCCCAAAACCCATTCCCAAAACCATATACCTGAAACCCTAATCCCTAAACTCTAAATCCTAAAAGCTGAAACCTAAACCCAAAAACATATACCATATACCAAAATATCAAAATAACTAACCCTAAACCTTAGAAACTAAACCATATCCCTAAAATCTACCAAAGAAACACAAAAAGCTAAACAAAATATCTAAAAACCTATTCCCAAAAAACTATACCCGAAACCCTAAACATTAAAATCTAAAACCTAAAAGTTGAAAACTAAACACAAAATCGTATACCCTATATCCAAATATCAAAATAATTAAACAAAAACCTAAAAACCTAATCCCTATACCTTAAATCTACAAACTAAACCTGAAAACTTAAAAAACAAATCCTTAAACCTAGTCCCAAAACCCTATACCCGAAACCCTAATCACTAAACTCTAAAACCTAAAAGCTAATCCTTATACCCAAAAAAATATACCATATAACCTACTATAAAAATACTTAATAAAAAACCTAAAAACCTAGACCATATACCATAAATCTACAAACTGAACCTGAAAACTTAAAAAACAAATCCTAAAACCTAGTCCCAAAACCCTATACCCGAAATCTTAATCCCTAAAATCTAAAACCTAAAAGCTAAACCTTAAACCCAAAAAAATATACCCTATACCCTAATCTAAAAATACTTAACCCTAAACCTTAAAATCTAAACAACATCCCTTAAATATACCAACTAAAACCGAAAAGCTAACCAACAAATCCTAAAACCTAGTCCCAAAACCCTATACCGGAAACCCAAATCCCTAAACTCTAAAACCAAAAATCTGAACCCTAAACCCAAAAACATATAGTGTCTACAATAATATCAAAATACGAAACCCTAATCCTTAAATCTTAAACCCTATCCCTTAAATCTACCAACTAATCCCGAAAACCTATACAAAAAAAATCTAAAACCTAATCCTGAAACACTAAACCGAAACCCTAATTCCTAAAATATAAAACCTAAAACCTAAACCCTAAACCCTAAACCCCAAAACATATACCCTACACCCTAATCTCAAAATACCTAACCCGAAACCTTAAATCCTGAAACATATCCTTTAAATCTACCAACTAAACACCAAAATCTAAACAAAAAATCCTAAAACCCAGTCCCAAAACCCTATATCCGAAACCCTAATCCCTAAACTCTAAATCCTAAAAGTTGAAACCTAAACCCAAAAACATATACCCTATACCAAAATATCAAAATAACTAACCCTAAACCTTAAAAGAGAAACCCTATCCCTAAAATCTACCAACTAAACGAAAAAAGCTAAACAAAATATCTAAAAACCTAGTCCCAAAAATCTATACCCGAAACTCTAAACTTTAAAATCTAAAACCTAAAAGCTGAAACATAAACCCCAAAACGTATACCCTGTACCCTAATATCAAAATAATTAATCAAAAACCTAAAAACCTATACCCTATACCTTAAATCTACAAACTAAACCTGAAAACTTAAAAAACATATCCCAAAACCTAGTCCCAAAACCCTATACCCGAAACCCTAATCCCTAAACTCTAAAACCTAAAATCTAAACCTTAAACCCAAAAAAATATACCCTATACCCTAATATCAAAATAATTAACCGTAAACCTAAAAACCTAAACACTATCCCTTAAATATACCAACTAAAACTGAAAAGTTAATCAAAAAATCCTAAAACCTAGTCCCAAAACCCTATACCGAAAACCCAAATCCCTAAACTCTAAAACCTAAAATCTGAACCCTCAACCCAAAAAAATATACTGTATACCATAATATCAAAATAATTAACCCTACACCTTAATTCCTAAACCCTATCACTTAAATCTAACAACAAATCCCGAAAAGCTAAACAAAAAATCCAAAAAACCTAGTTCCAAAACCCGATACGCAAAAATAATATCCCTAATCTCTAAAACCTAAAATCTAAAACCTAAACCTAAAAACATATACCCTATAATATAATCTCAAAATAATTAACCCTAAACCTTAAAACCTAAACCCCATACCTTAAATATACAGACAAAACCTGAAAAGTTAAAGAAATCCTAAAACCTAGTCCCCAAACCCAATAGTCGGAACCATAATCCCTAAACTCTAAACCCTAAAAGCCTGACCCTAATCCCAAAAACATATAATCTAAACCCTAATATAAAAATATCTTCCTTAATCCTTAAAACCGAAAACCAATCCCTTAAATCACCAAATAAACTCGAAAAGATAAACAAAAATCCTAAAACATGGTCCCAAAACTCTATGCCCGAAACCCTAATCCCAAAACCCATTCCCAAAACCATATACCTGAAACCCTAATCCCTAAACTCTAAATCCTAAAAGCTGAAACCTAAACCCAAAAACATATACCATATACCAAAATATCAAAATAACTAACCCTAAACCTTAGAAACTAAACCATATCCCTAAAATCTACCAAAGAAACACAAAAAGCTAAACAAAATATCTAAAAACCTATTCCCAAAAAACTATACCCGAAACCCTAAACATTAAAATCTAAAACCTAAAAGTTGAAAACTAAACACAAAATCGTATACCCTATATCCAAATATCAAAATAATTAAACAAAAACCTAAAAACCTAATCCCTATACCTTAAATCTACAAACTAAACCTGAAAACTTAAAAAACAAATCCTTAAACCTAGTCCCAAAACCCTATACCCGAAACCCTAATCACTAAACTCTAAAACCTAAAAGCTAATCCTTATACCCAAAAAAATATACCATATAACCTACTATAAAAATACTTAATAAAAAACCTAAAAACCTAGACCATATACCATAAATCTACAAACTGAACCTGAAAACTTAAAAAACAAATCCTAAAACCTAGTCCCAAAACCCTATACCCGAAATCTTAATCCCTAAAATCTAAAACCTAAAAGCTAAACCTTAAACCCAAAAAAATATACCCTATACCCTAATCTAAAAATACTTAACCCTAAACCTTAAAATCTAAACAACATCCCTTAAATATACCAACTAAAACCGAAAAGCTAACCAACAAATCCTAAAACCTAGTCCCAAAACCCTATACCGGAAACCCAAATCCCTAAACTCTAAAACCAAAAATCTGAACCCTAAACCCAAAAACATATAGTGTCTACAATAATATCAAAATACGAAACCCTAATCCTTAAATCTTAAACCCTATCCCTTAAATCTACCAACTAATCCCGAAAACCTATACAAAAAAAATCTAAAACCTAATCCTGAAACACTAAACCGAAACCCTAATTCCTAAAATATAAAACCTAAAACCTAAACCCTAAACCCTAAACCCCAAAACATATACCCTACACCCTAATCTCAAAATACCTAACCCGAAACCTTAAATCCTGAAACATATCCTTTAAATCTACCAACTAAACACCAAAATCTAAACAAAAAATCCTAAAACCCAGTCCCAAAACCCTATATCCGAAACCCTAATCCCTAAACTCTAAATCCTAAAAGTTGAAACCTAAACCCAAAAACATATACCCTATACCAAAATATCAAAATAACTAACCCTAAACCTTAAAAGAGAAACCCTATCCCTAAAATCTACCAACTAAACGAAAAAAGCTAAACAAAATATCTAAAAACCTAGTCCCAAAAATCTATACCCGAAACTCTAAACTTTAAAATCTAAAACCTAAAAGCTGAAACATAAACCCCAAAACGTATACCCTGTACCCTAATATCAAAATAATTAATCAAAAACCTAAAAACCTATACCCTATACCTTAAATCTACAAACTAAACCTGAAAACTTAAAAAACATATCCCAAAACCTAGTCCCAAAACCCTATACCCGAAACCCTAATCCCTAAACTCTAAAACCTAAAATCTAAACCTTAAACCCAAAAAAATATACCCTATACCCTAATATCAAAATAATTAACCGTAAACCTAAAAACCTAAACACTATCCCTTAAATATACCAACTAAAACTGAAAAGTTAATCAAAAAATCCTAAAACCTAGTCCCAAAACCCTATACCGAAAACCCAAATCCCTAAACTCTAAAACCTAAAATCTGAACCCTCAACCCAAAAAAATATACTGTATACCATAATATCAAAATAATTAACCCTACACCTTAATTCCTAAACCCTATCACTTAAATCTAACAACAAATCCCGAAAAGCTAAACAAAAAATCCAAAAAACCTAGTTCCAAAACCCGATACGCAAAAATAATATCCCTAATCTCTAAAACCTAAAATCTAAAACCTAAACCTAAAAACATATACCCTATAATATAATCTCAAAATAATTAACCCTAAACCTTAAAACCTAAACCCCATACCTTAAATATACAGACAAAACCTGAAAAGTTAAAGAAATCCTAAAACCTAGTCCCCAAACCCAATAGTCGGAACCATAATCCCTAAACTCTAAACCCTAAAAGCCTGACCCTAATCCCAAAAACATATAATCTAAACCCTAATATAAAAATATCTTCCTTAATCCTTAAAACCGAAAACCAATCCCTTAAATCACCAAATAAACTCGAAAAGATAAACAAAAATCCTAAAACATGGTCCCAAAACTCTATGCCCGAAACCCTAATCCCAAAACCCATTCCCAAAACCATATACCTGAAACCCTAATCCCTAAACTCTAAATCCTAAAAGCTGAAACCTAAACCCAAAAACATATACCATATACCAAAATATCAAAATAACTAACCCTAAACCTTAGAAACTAAACCATATCCCTAAAATCTACCAAAGAAACACAAAAAGCTAAACAAAATATCTAAAAACCTATTCCCAAAAAACTATACCCGAAACCCTAAACATTAAAATCTAAAACCTAAAAGTTGAAAACTAAACACAAAATCGTATACCCTATATCCAAATATCAAAATAATTAAACAAAAACCTAAAAACCTAATCCCTATACCTTAAATCTACAAACTAAACCTGAAAACTTAAAAAACAAATCCTTAAACCTAGTCCCAAAACCCTATACCCGAAACCCTAATCACTAAACTCTAAAACCTAAAAGCTAATCCTTATACCCAAAAAAATATACCATATAACCTACTATAAAAATACTTAATAAAAAACCTAAAAACCTAGACCATATACCATAAATCTACAAACTGAACCTGAAAACTTAAAAAACAAATCCTAAAACCTAGTCCCAAAACCCTATACCCGAAATCTTAATCCCTAAAATCTAAAACCTAAAAGCTAAACCTTAAACCCAAAAAAATATACCCTATACCCTAATCTAAAAATACTTAACCCTAAACCTTAAAATCTAAACAACATCCCTTAAATATACCAACTAAAACCGAAAAGCTAACCAACAAATCCTAAAACCTAGTCCCAAAACCCTATACCGGAAACCCAAATCCCTAAACTCTAAAACCAAAAATCTGAACCCTAAACCCAAAAACATATAGTGTCTACAATAATATCAAAATACGAAACCCTAATCCTTAAATCTTAAACCCTATCCCTTAAATCTACCAACTAATCCCGAAAACCTATACAAAAAAAATCTAAAACCTAATCCTGAAACACTAAACCGAAACCCTAATTCCTAAAATATAAAACCTAAAACCTAAACCCTAAACCCTAAACCCCAAAACATATACCCTACACCCTAATCTCAAAATACCTAACCCGAAACCTTAAATCCTGAAACATATCCTTTAAATCTACCAACTAAACACCAAAATCTAAACAAAAAATCCTAAAACCCAGTCCCAAAACCCTATATCCGAAACCCTAATCCCTAAACTCTAAATCCTAAAAGTTGAAACCTAAACCCAAAAACATATACCCTATACCAAAATATCAAAATAACTAACCCTAAACCTTAAAAGAGAAACCCTATCCCTAAAATCTACCAACTAAACGAAAAAAGCTAAACAAAATATCTAAAAACCTAGTCCCAAAAATCTATACCCGAAACTCTAAACTTTAAAATCTAAAACCTAAAAGCTGAAACATAAACCCCAAAACGTATACCCTGTACCCTAATATCAAAATAATTAATCAAAAACCTAAAAACCTATACCCTATACCTTAAATCTACAAACTAAACCTGAAAACTTAAAAAACATATCCCAAAACCTAGTCCCAAAACCCTATACCCGAAACCCTAATCCCTAAACTCTAAAACCTAAAATCTAAACCTTAAACCCAAAAAAATATACCCTATACCCTAATATCAAAATAATTAACCGTAAACCTAAAAACCTAAACACTATCCCTTAAATATACCAACTAAAACTGAAAAGTTAATCAAAAAATCCTAAAACCTAGTCCCAAAACCCTATACCGAAAACCCAAATCCCTAAACTCTAAAACCTAAAATCTGAACCCTCAACCCAAAAAAATATACTGTATACCATAATATCAAAATAATTAACCCTACACCTTAATTCCTAAACCCTATCACTTAAATCTAACAACAAATCCCGAAAAGCTAAACAAAAAATCCAAAAAACCTAGTTCCAAAACCCGATACGCAAAAATAATATCCCTAATCTCTAAAACCTAAAATCTAAAACCTAAACCTAAAAACATATACCCTATAATATAATCTCAAAATAATTAACCCTAAACCTTAAAACCTAAACCCCATACCTTAAATATACAGACAAAACCTGAAAAGTTAAAGAAATCCTAAAACCTAGTCCCCAAACCCAATAGTCGGAACCATAATCCCTAAACTCTAAACCCTAAAAGCCTGACCCTAATCCCAAAAACATATAATCTAAACCCTAATATAAAAATATCTTCCTTAATCCTTAAAACCGAAAACCAATCCCTTAAATCACCAAATAAACTCGAAAAGATAAACAAAAATCCTAAAACATGGTCCCAAAACTCTATGCCCGAAACCCTAATCCCAAAACCCATTCCCAAAACCATATACCTGAAACCCTAATCCCTAAACTCTAAATCCTAAAAGCTGAAACCTAAACCCAAAAACATATACCATATACCAAAATATCAAAATAACTAACCCTAAACCTTAGAAACTAAACCATATCCCTAAAATCTACCAAAGAAACACAAAAAGCTAAACAAAATATCTAAAAACCTATTCCCAAAAAACTATACCCGAAACCCTAAACATTAAAATCTAAAACCTAAAAGTTGAAAACTAAACACAAAATCGTATACCCTATATCCAAATATCAAAATAATTAAACAAAAACCTAAAAACCTAATCCCTATACCTTAAATCTACAAACTAAACCTGAAAACTTAAAAAACAAATCCTTAAACCTAGTCCCAAAACCCTATACCCGAAACCCTAATCACTAAACTCTAAAACCTAAAAGCTAATCCTTATACCCAAAAAAATATACCATATAACCTACTATAAAAATACTTAATAAAAAACCTAAAAACCTAGACCATATACCATAAATCTACAAACTGAACCTGAAAACTTAAAAAACAAATCCTAAAACCTAGTCCCAAAACCCTATACCCGAAATCTTAATCCCTAAAATCTAAAACCTAAAAGCTAAACCTTAAACCCAAAAAAATATACCCTATACCCTAATCTAAAAATACTTAACCCTAAACCTTAAAATCTAAACAACATCCCTTAAATATACCAACTAAAACCGAAAAGCTAACCAACAAATCCTAAAACCTAGTCCCAAAACCCTATACCGGAAACCCAAATCCCTAAACTCTAAAACCAAAAATCTGAACCCTAAACCCAAAAACATATAGTGTCTACAATAATATCAAAATACGAAACCCTAATCCTTAAATCTTAAACCCTATCCCTTAAATCTACCAACTAATCCCGAAAACCTATACAAAAAAAATCTAAAACCTAATCCTGAAACACTAAACCGAAACCCTAATTCCTAAAATATAAAACCTAAAACCTAAACCCTAAACCCTAAACCCCAAAACATATACCCTACACCCTAATCTCAAAATACCTAACCCGAAACCTTAAATCCTGAAACATATCCTTTAAATCTACCAACTAAACACCAAAATCTAAACAAAAAATCCTAAAACCCAGTCCCAAAACCCTATATCCGAAACCCTAATCCCTAAACTCTAAATCCTAAAAGTTGAAACCTAAACCCAAAAACATATACCCTATACCAAAATATCAAAATAACTAACCCTAAACCTTAAAAGAGAAACCCTATCCCTAAAATCTACCAACTAAACGAAAAAAGCTAAACAAAATATCTAAAAACCTAGTCCCAAAAATCTATACCCGAAACTCTAAACTTTAAAATCTAAAACCTAAAAGCTGAAACATAAACCCCAAAACGTATACCCTGTACCCTAATATCAAAATAATTAATCAAAAACCTAAAAACCTATACCCTATACCTTAAATCTACAAACTAAACCTGAAAACTTAAAAAACATATCCCAAAACCTAGTCCCAAAACCCTATACCCGAAACCCTAATCCCTAAACTCTAAAACCTAAAATCTAAACCTTAAACCCAAAAAAATATACCCTATACCCTAATATCAAAATAATTAACCGTAAACCTAAAAACCTAAACACTATCCCTTAAATATACCAACTAAAACTGAAAAGTTAATCAAAAAATCCTAAAACCTAGTCCCAAAACCCTATACCGAAAACCCAAATCCCTAAACTCTAAAACCTAAAATCTGAACCCTCAACCCAAAAAAATATACTGTATACCATAATATCAAAATAATTAACCCTACACCTTAATTCCTAAACCCTATCACTTAAATCTAACAACAAATCCCGAAAAGCTAAACAAAAAATCCAAAAAACCTAGTTCCAAAACCCGATACGCAAAAATAATATCCCTAATCTCTAAAACCTAAAATCTAAAACCTAAACCTAAAAACATATACCCTATAATATAATCTCAAAATAATTAACCCTAAACCTTAAAACCTAAACCCCATACCTTAAATATACAGACAAAACCTGAAAAGTTAAAGAAATCCTAAAACCTAGTCCCCAAACCCAATAGTCGGAACCATAATCCCTAAACTCTAAACCCTAAAAGCCTGACCCTAATCCCAAAAACATATAATCTAAACCCTAATATAAAAATATCTTCCTTAATCCTTAAAACCGAAAACCAATCCCTTAAATCACCAAATAAACTCGAAAAGATAAACAAAAATCCTAAAACATGGTCCCAAAACTCTATGCCCGAAACCCTAATCCCAAAACCCATTCCCAAAACCATATACCTGAAACCCTAATCCCTAAACTCTAAATCCTAAAAGCTGAAACCTAAACCCAAAAACATATACCATATACCAAAATATCAAAATAACTAACCCTAAACCTTAGAAACTAAACCATATCCCTAAAATCTACCAAAGAAACACAAAAAGCTAAACAAAATATCTAAAAACCTATTCCCAAAAAACTATACCCGAAACCCTAAACATTAAAATCTAAAACCTAAAAGTTGAAAACTAAACACAAAATCGTATACCCTATATCCAAATATCAAAATAATTAAACAAAAACCTAAAAACCTAATCCCTATACCTTAAATCTACAAACTAAACCTGAAAACTTAAAAAACAAATCCTTAAACCTAGTCCCAAAACCCTATACCCGAAACCCTAATCACTAAACTCTAAAACCTAAAAGCTAATCCTTATACCCAAAAAAATATACCATATAACCTACTATAAAAATACTTAATAAAAAACCTAAAAACCTAGACCATATACCATAAATCTACAAACTGAACCTGAAAACTTAAAAAACAAATCCTAAAACCTAGTCCCAAAACCCTATACCCGAAATCTTAATCCCTAAAATCTAAAACCTAAAAGCTAAACCTTAAACCCAAAAAAATATACCCTATACCCTAATCTAAAAATACTTAACCCTAAACCTTAAAATCTAAACAACATCCCTTAAATATACCAACTAAAACCGAAAAGCTAACCAACAAATCCTAAAACCTAGTCCCAAAACCCTATACCGGAAACCCAAATCCCTAAACTCTAAAACCAAAAATCTGAACCCTAAACCCAAAAACATATAGTGTCTACAATAATATCAAAATACGAAACCCTAATCCTTAAATCTTAAACCCTATCCCTTAAATCTACCAACTAATCCCGAAAACCTATACAAAAAAAATCTAAAACCTAATCCTGAAACACTAAACCGAAACCCTAATTCCTAAAATATAAAACCTAAAACCTAAACCCTAAACCCTAAACCCCAAAACATATACCCTACACCCTAATCTCAAAATACCTAACCCGAAACCTTAAATCCTGAAACATATCCTTTAAATCTACCAACTAAACACCAAAATCTAAACAAAAAATCCTAAAACCCAGTCCCAAAACCCTATATCCGAAACCCTAATCCCTAAACTCTAAATCCTAAAAGTTGAAACCTAAACCCACAAACATATACCCTATACCAAAATATCAAAATAACTAACCCTAAACCTTAAAAGAGAAACCCTATCCCTAAAATCTACCAACTAAACGAAAAAAGCTAAACAAAATATCTAAAAACCTAGTCCCAAAAATCTATACCCGAAACTCTAAACTTTAAAATCTAAAACCTAAAAGCTGAAACATAAACCCCAAAACGTATACCCTGTACCCTAATATCAAAATAATTAATCAAAAACCTAAAAACCTATACCCTATACCTTAAATCTACAAACTAAACCTGAAAACTTAAAAAACATATCCCAAAACCTAGTCCCAAAACCCTATACCCGAAACCCTAATCCCTAAACTCTAAAACCTAAAATCTAAACCTTAAACCCAAAAAAATATACCCTATACCCTAATATCAAAATAATTAACCGTAAACCTAAAAACCTAAACACTATCCCTTAAATATACCAACTAAAACTGAAAAGTTAATCAAAAAATCCTAAAACCTAGTCCCAAAACCCTATACCGAAAACCCAAATCCCTAAACTCTAAAACCTAAAATCTGAACCCTCAACCCAAAAAAATATACTGTATACCATAATATCAAAATAATTAACCCTACACCTTAATTCCTAAACCCTATCACTTAAATCTAACAACAAATCCCGAAAAGCTAAACAAAAAATCCAAAAAACCTAGTTCCAAAACCCGATACGCAAAAATAATATCCCTAATCTCTAAAACCTAAAATCTAAAACCTAAACCTAAAAACATATACCCTATAATATAATCTCAAAATAATTAACCCTAAACCTTAAAACCTAAACCCCATACCTTAAATATACAGACAAAACCTGAAAAGTTAAAGAAATCCTAAAACCTAGTCCCCAAACCCAATAGTCGGAACCATAATCCCTAAACTCTAAACCCTAAAAGCCTGACCCTAATCCCAAAAACATATAATCTAAACCCTAATATAAAAATATCTTCCTTAATCCTTAAAACCGAAAACCAATCCCTTAAATCACCAAATAAACTCGAAAAGATAAACAAAAATCCTAAAACATGGTCCCAAAACTCTATGCCCGAAACCCTAATCCCAAAACCCATTCCCAAAACCATATACCTGAAACCCTAATCCCTAAACTCTAAATCCTAAAAGCTGAAACCTAAACCCAAAAACATATACCATATACCAAAATATCAAAATAACTAACCCTAAACCTTAGAAACTAAACCATATCCCTAAAATCTACCAAAGAAACACAAAAAGCTAAACAAAATATCTAAAAACCTATTCCCAAAAAACTATACCCGAAACCCTAAACATTAAAATCTAAAACCTAAAAGTTGAAAACTAAACACAAAATCGTATACCCTATATCCAAATATCAAAATAATTAAACAAAAACCTAAAAACCTAATCCCTATACCTTAAATCTACAAACTAAACCTGAAAACTTAAAAAACAAATCCTTAAACCTAGTCCCAAAACCCTATACCCGAAACCCTAATCACTAAACTCTAAAACCTAAAAGCTAATCCTTATACCCAAAAAAATATACCATATAACCTACTATAAAAATACTTAATAAAAAACCTAAAAACCTAGACCATATACCATAAATCTACAAACTGAACCTGAAAACTTAAAAAACAAATCCTAAAACCTAGTCCCAAAACCCTATACCCGAAATCTTAATCCCTAAAATCTAAAACCTAAAAGCTAAACCTTAAACCCAAAAAAATATACCCTATACCCTAATCTAAAAATACTTAACCCTAAACCTTAAAATCTAAACAACATCCCTTAAATATACCAACTAAAACCGAAAAGCTAACCAACAAATCCTAAAACCTAGTCCCAAAACCCTATACCGGAAACCCAAATCCCTAAACTCTAAAACCAAAAATCTGAACCCTAAACCCAAAAACATATAGTGTCTACAATAATATCAAAATACGAAACCCTAATCCTTAAATCTTAAACCCTATCCCTTAAATCTACCAACTAATCCCGAAAACCTATACAAAAAAAATCTAAAACCTAATCCTGAAACACTAAACCGAAACCCTAATTCCTAAAATATAAAACCTAAAACCTAAACCCTAAACCCTAAACCCCAAAACATATACCCTACACCCTAATCTCAAAATACCTAACCCGAAACCTTAAATCCTGAAACATATCCTTTAAATCTACCAACTAAACACCAAAATCTAAACAAAAAATCCTAAAACCCAGTCCCAAAACCCTATATCCGAAACCCTAATCCCTAAACTCTAAATCCTAAAAGTTGAAACCTAAACCCAAAAACATATACCCTATACCAAAATATCAAAATAACTAACCCTAAACCTTAAAAGAGAAACCCTATCCCTAAAATCTACCAACTAAACGAAAAAAGCTAAACAAAATATCTAAAAACCTAGTCCCAAAAATCTATACCCGAAACTCTAAACTTTAAAATCTAAAACCTAAAAGCTGAAACATAAACCCCAAAACGTATACCCTGTACCCTAATATCAAAATAATTAATCAAAAACCTAAAAACCTATACCCTATACCTTAAATCTACAAACTAAACCTGAAAACTTAAAAAACATATCCCAAAACCTAGTCCCAAAACCCTATACCCGAAACCCTAATCCCTAAACTCTAAAACCTAAAATCTAAACCTTAAACCCAAAAAAATATACCCTATACCCTAATATCAAAATAATTAACCGTAAACCTAAAAACCTAAACACTATCCCTTAAATATACCAACTAAAACTGAAAAGTTAATCAAAAAATCCTAAAACCTAGTCCCAAAACCCTATACCGAAAACCCAAATCCCTAAACTCTAAAACCTAAAATCTGAACCCTCAACCCAAAAAAATATACTGTATACCATAATATCAAAATAATTAACCCTACACCTTAATTCCTAAACCCTATCACTTAAATCTAACAACAAATCCCGAAAAGCTAAACAAAAAATCCAAAAAACCTAGTTCCAAAACCCGATACGCAAAAATAATATCCCTAATCTCTAAAACCTAAAATCTAAAACCTAAACCTAAAAACATATACCCTATAATATAATCTCAAAATAATTAACCCTAAACCTTAAAACCTAAACCCCATACCTTAAATATACAGACAAAACCTGAAAAGTTAAAGAAATCCTAAAACCTAGTCCCCAAACCCAATAGTCGGAACCATAATCCCTAAACTCTAAACCCTAAAAGCCTGACCCTAATCCCAAAAACATATAATCTAAACCCTAATATAAAAATATCTTCCTTAATCCTTAAAACCGAAAACCAATCCCTTAAATCACCAAATAAACTCGAAAAGATAAACAAAAATCCTAAAACATGGTCCCAAAACTCTATGCCCGAAACCCTAATCCCAAAACCCATTCCCAAAACCATATACCTGAAACCCTAATCCCTAAACTCTAAATCCTAAAAGCTGAAACCTAAACCCAAAAACATATACCATATACCAAAATATCAAAATAACTAACCCTAAACCTTAGAAACTAAACCATATCCCTAAAATCTACCAAAGAAACACAAAAAGCTAAACAAAATATCTAAAAACCTATTCCCAAAAAACTATACCCGAAACCCTAAACATTAAAATCTAAAACCTAAAAGTTGAAAACTAAACACAAAATCGTATACCCTATATCCAAATATCAAAATAATTAAACAAAAACCTAAAAACCTAATCCCTATACCTTAAATCTACAAACTAAACCTGAAAACTTAAAAAACAAATCCTTAAACCTAGTCCCAAAACCCTATACCCGAAACCCTAATCACTAAACTCTAAAACCTAAAAGCTAATCCTTATACCCAAAAAAATATACCATATAACCTACTATAAAAATACTTAATAAAAAACCTAAAAACCTAGACCATATACCATAAATCTACAAACTGAACCTGAAAACTTAAAAAACAAATCCTAAAACCTAGTCCCAAAACCCTATACCCGAAATCTTAATCCCTAAAATCTAAAACCTAAAAGCTAAACCTTAAACCCAAAAAAATATACCCTATACCCTAATCTAAAAATACTTAACCCTAAACCTTAAAATCTAAACAACATCCCTTAAATATACCAACTAAAACCGAAAAGCTAACCAACAAATCCTAAAACCTAGTCCCAAAACCCTATACCGGAAACCCAAATCCCTAAACTCTAAAACCAAAAATCTGAACCCTAAACCCAAAAACATATAGTGTCTACAATAATATCAAAATACGAAACCCTAATCCTTAAATCTTAAACCCTATCCCTTAAATCTACCAACTAATCCCGAAAACCTATACAAAAAAAATCTAAAACCTAATCCTGAAACACTAAACCGAAACCCTAATTCCTAAAATATAAAACCTAAAACCTAAACCCTAAACCCTAAACCCCAAAACATATACCCTACACCCTAATCTCAAAATACCTAACCCGAAACCTTAAATCCTGAAACATATCCTTTAAATCTACCAACTAAACACCAAAATCTAAACAAAAAATCCTAAAACCCAGTCCCAAAACCCTATATCCGAAACCCTAATCCCTAAACTCTAAATCCTAAAAGTTGAAACCTAAACCCAAAAACATATACCCTATACCAAAATATCAAAATAACTAACCCTAAACCTTAAAAGAGAAACCCTATCCCTAAAATCTACCAACTAAACGAAAAAAGCTAAACAAAATATCTAAAAACCTAGTCCCAAAAATCTATACCCGAAACTCTAAACTTTAAAATCTAAAACCTAAAAGCTGAAACATAAACCCCAAAACGTATACCCTGTACCCTAATATCAAAATAATTAATCAAAAACCTAAAAACCTATACCCTATACCTTAAATCTACAAACTAAACCTGAAAACTTAAAAAACATATCCCAAAACCTAGTCCCAAAACCCTATACCCGAAACCCTAATCCCTAAACTCTAAAACCTAAAATCTAAACCTTAAACCCAAAAAAATATACCCTATACCCTAATATCAAAATAATTAACCGTAAACCTAAAAACCTAAACACTATCCCTTAAATATACCAACTAAAACTGAAAAGTTAATCAAAAAATCCTAAAACCTAGTCCCAAAACCCTATACCGAAAACCCAAATCCCTAAACTCTAAAACCTAAAATCTGAACCCTCAACCCAAAAAAATATACTGTATACCATAATATCAAAATAATTAACCCTACACCTTAATTCCTAAACCCTATCACTTAAATCTAACAACAAATCCCGAAAAGCTAAACAAAAAATCCAAAAAACCTAGTTCCAAAACCCGATACGCAAAAATAATATCCCTAATCTCTAAAACCTAAAATCTAAAACCTAAACCTAAAAACATATACCCTATAATATAATCTCAAAATAATTAACCCTAAACCTTAAAACCTAAACCCCATACCTTAAATATACAGACAAAACCTGAAAAGTTAAAGAAATCCTAAAACCTAGTCCCCAAACCCAATAGTCGGAACCATAATCCCTAAACTCTAAACCCTAAAAGCCTGACCCTAATCCCAAAAACATATAATCTAAACCCTAATATAAAAATATCTTCCTTAATCCTTAAAACCGAAAACCAATCCCTTAAATCACCAAATAAACTCGAAAAGATAAACAAAAATCCTAAAACATGGTCCCAAAACTCTATGCCCGAAACCCTAATCCCAAAACCCATTCCCAAAACCATATACCTGAAACCCTAATCCCTAAACTCTAAATCCTAAAAGCTGAAACCTAAACCCAAAAACATATACCATATACCAAAATATCAAAATAACTAACCCTAAACCTTAGAAACTAAACCATATCCCTAAAATCTACCAAAGAAACACAAAAAGCTAAACAAAATATCTAAAAACCTATTCCCAAAAAACTATACCCGAAACCCTAAACATTAAAATCTAAAACCTAAAAGTTGAAAACTAAACACAAAATCGTATACCCTATATCCAAATATCAAAATAATTAAACAAAAACCTAAAAACCTAATCCCTATACCTTAAATCTACAAACTAAACCTGAAAACTTAAAAAACAAATCCTTAAACCTAGTCCCAAAACCCTATACCCGAAACCCTAATCACTAAACTCTAAAACCTAAAAGCTAATCCTTATACCCAAAAAAATATACCATATAACCTACTATAAAAATACTTAATAAAAAACCTAAAAACCTAGACCATATACCATAAATCTACAAACTGAACCTGAAAACTTAAAAAACAAATCCTAAAACCTAGTCCCAAAACCCTATACCCGAAATCTTAATCCCTAAAATCTAAAACCTAAAAGCTAAACCTTAAACCCAAAAAAATATACCCTATACCCTAATCTAAAAATACTTAACCCTAAACCTTAAAATCTAAACAACATCCCTTAAATATACCAACTAAAACCGAAAAGCTAACCAACAAATCCTAAAACCTAGTCCCAAAACCCTATACCGGAAACCCAAATCCCTAAACTCTAAAACCAAAAATCTGAACCCTAAACCCAAAAACATATAGTGTCTACAATAATATCAAAATACGAAACCCTAATCCTTAAATCTTAAACCCTATCCCTTAAATCTACCAACTAATCCCGAAAACCTATACAAAAAAAATCTAAAACCTAATCCTGAAACACTAAACCGAAACCCTAATTCCTAAAATATAAAACCTAAAACCTAAACCCTAAACCCTAAACCCCAAAACATATACCCTACACCCTAATCTCAAAATACCTAACCCGAAACCTTAAATCCTGAAACATATCCTTTAAATCTACCAACTAAACACCAAAATCTAAACAAAAAATCCTAAAACCCAGTCCCAAAACCCTATATCCGAAACCCTAATCCCTAAACTCTAAATCCTAAAAGTTGAAACCTAAACCCAAAAACATATACCCTATACCAAAATATCAAAATAACTAACCCTAAACCTTAAAAGAGAAACCCTATCCCTAAAATCTACCAACTAAACGAAAAAAGCTAAACAAAATATCTAAAAACCTAGTCCCAAAAATCTATACCCGAAACTCTAAACTTTAAAATCTAAAACCTAAAAGCTGAAACATAAACCCCAAAACGTATACCCTGTACCCTAATATCAAAATAATTAATCAAAAACCTAAAAACCTATACCCTATACCTTAAATCTACAAACTAAACCTGAAAACTTAAAAAACATATCCCAAAACCTAGTCCCAAAACCCTATACCCGAAACCCTAATCCCTAAACTCTAAAACCTAAAATCTAAACCTTAAACCCAAAAAAATATACCCTATACCCTAATATCAAAATAATTAACCGTAAACCTAAAAACCTAAACACTATCCCTTAAATATACCAACTAAAACTGAAAAGTTAATCAAAAAATCCTAAAACCTAGTCCCAAAACCCTATACCGAAAACCCAAATCCCTAAACTCTAAAACCTAAAATCTGAACCCTCAACCCAAAAAAATATACTGTATACCATAATATCAAAATAATTAACCCTACACCTTAATTCCTAAACCCTATCACTTAAATCTAACAACAAATCCCGAAAAGCTAAACAAAAAATCCAAAAAACCTAGTTCCAAAACCCGATACGCAAAAATAATATCCCTAATCTCTAAAACCTAAAATCTAAAACCTAAACCTAAAAACATATACCCTATAATATAATCTCAAAATAATTAACCCTAAACCTTAAAACCTAAACCCCATACCTTAAATATACAGACAAAACCTGAAAAGTTAAAGAAATCCTAAAACCTAGTCCCCAAACCCAATAGTCGGAACCATAATCCCTAAACTCTAAACCCTAAAAGCCTGACCCTAATCCCAAAAACATATAATCTAAACCCTAATATAAAAATATCTTCCTTAATCCTTAAAACCGAAAACCAATCTCTTAAATCACCAAATAAACTCGAAAAGATAAACAAAAATCCTAAAACATGGTCCCAAAACTCTATGCCCCCTAATCCCAAAACCCATTCCCAAAACCATATACCTGAAACCCTAATCCCTAAACTCTAAATCCTAAAAGCTGAAACCTAAACCCAAAAACATATACCATATACCAAAATATCAAAATAACTAACCCTAAACCTTAGAAACTAAACCATATCCCTAAAATCTACCAAAGAAACACAAAAAGCTAAACAAAATATCTAAAAACCTATTCCCAAAAAACTATACCCGAAACCCTAAACATTAAAATCTAAAACCTAAAAGTTGAAAACTAAACACAAAATCGTATACCCTATATCCAAATATCAAAATAATTAAACAAAAACCTAAAAACCTAATCCCTATACCTTAAATCTACAAACTAAACCTGAAAACTTAAAAAACAAATCCTTAAACCTAGTCCCAAAACCCTATACCCGAAACCCTAATCACTAAACTCTAAAACCTAAAAGCTAATCCTTATACCCAAAAAAATATACCATATAACCTACTATAAAAATACTTAATAAAAAACCTAAAAACCTAGACCATATACCATAAATCTACAAACTGAACCTGAAAACTTAAAAAACAAATCCTAAAACCTAGTCCCAAAACCCTATACCCGAAATCTTAATCCCTAAAATCTAAAACCTAAAAGCTAAACCTTAAACCCAAAAAAATATACCCTATACCCTAATCTAAAAATACTTAACCCTAAACCTTAAAATCTAAACAACATCCCTTAAATATACCAACTAAAACCGAAAAGCTAACCAACAAATCCTAAAACCTAGTCCCAAAACCCTATACCGGAAACCCAAATCCCTAAACTCTAAAACCAAAAATCTGAACCCTAAACCCAAAAACATATAGTGTCTACAATAATATCAAAATACGAAACCCTAATCCTTAAATCTTAAACCCTATCCCTTAAATCTACCAACTAATCCCGAAAACCTATACAAAAAAAATCTAAAACCTAATCCTGAAACACTAAACCGAAACCCTAATTCCTAAAATATAAAACCTAAAACCTAAACCCTAAACCCTAAACCCCAAAACATATACCCTACACCCTAATCTCAAAATACCTAACCCGAAACCTTAAATCCTGAAACATATCCTTTAAATCTACCAACTAAACACCAAAATCTAAACAAAAAATCCTAAAACCCAGTCCCAAAACCCTATATCCGAAACCCTAATCCCTAAACTCTAAATCCTAAAAGTTGAAACCTAAACCCAAAAACATATACCCTATACCAAAATATCAAAATAACTAACCCTAAACCTTAAAAGAGAAACCCTATCCCTAAAATCTACCAACTAAACGAAAAAAGCTAAACAAAATATCTAAAAACCTAGTCCCAAAAATCTATACCCGAAACTCTAAACTTTAAAATCTAAAACCTAAAAGCTGAAACATAAACCCCAAAACGTATACCCTGTACCCTAATATCAAAATAATTAATCAAAAACCTAAAAACCTATACCCTATACCTTAAATCTACAAACTAAACCTGAAAACTTAAAAAACATATCCCAAAACCTAGTCCCAAAACCCTATACCCGAAACCCTAATCCCTAAACTCTAAAACCTAAAATCTAAACCTTAAACCCAAAAAAATATACCCTATACCCTAATATCAAAATAATTAACCGTAAACCTAAAAACCTAAACACTATCCCTTAAATATACCAACTAAAACTGAAAAGTTAATCAAAAAATCCTAAAACCTAGTCCCAAAACCCTATACCGAAAACCCAAATCCCTAAACTCTAAAACCTAAAATCTGAACCCTCAACCCAAAAAAATATACTGTATACCATAATATCAAAATAATTAACCCTACACCTTAATTCCTAAACCCTATCACTTAAATCTAACAACAAATCCCGAAAAGCTAAACAAAAAATCCAAAAAACCTAGTTCCAAAACCCGATACGCAAAAATAATATCCCTAATCTCTAAAACCTAAAATCTAAAACCTAAACCTAAAAACATATACCCTATAATATAATCTCAAAATAATTAACCCTAAACCTTAAAACCTAAACCCCATACCTTAAATATACAGACAAAACCTGAAAAGTTAAAGAAATCCTAAAACCTAGTCCCCAAACCCAATAGTCGGAACCATAATCCCTAAACTCTAAACCCTAAAAGCCTGACCCTAATCCCAAAAACATATAATCTAAACCCTAATATAAAAATATCTTCCTTAATCCTTAAAACCGAAAACCAATCCCTTAAATCACCAAATAAACTCGAAAAGATAAACAAAAATCCTAAAACATGGTCCCAAAACTCTATGCCCGAAACCCTAATCCCAAAACCCATTCCCAAAACCATATACCTGAAACCCTAATCCCTAAACTCTAAATCCTAAAAGCTGAAACCTAAACCCAAAAACATATACCATATACCAAAATATCAAAATAACTAACCCTAAACCTTAGAAACTAAACCATATCCCTAAAATCTACCAAAGAAACACAAAAAGCTAAACAAAATATCTAAAAACCTATTCCCAAAAAACTATACCCGAAACCCTAAACATTAAAATCTAAAACCTAAAAGTTGAAAACTAAACACAAAATCGTATACCCTATATCCAAATATCAAAATAATTAAACAAAAACCTAAAAACCTAATCCCTATACCTTAAATCTACAAACTAAACCTGAAAACTTAAAAAACAAATCCTTAAACCTAGTCCCAAAACCCTATACCCGAAACCCTAATCACTAAACTCTAAAACCTAAAAGCTAATCCTTATACCCAAAAAAATATACCATATAACCTACTATAAAAATACTTAATAAAAAACCTAAAAACCTAGACCATATACCATAAATCTACAAACTGAACCTGAAAACTTAAAAAACAAATCCTAAAACCTAGTCCCAAAACCCTATACCCGAAATCTTAATCCCTAAAATCTAAAACCTAAAAGCTAAACCTTAAACCCAAAAAAATATACCCTATACCCTAATCTAAAAATACTTAACCCTAAACCTTAAAATCTAAACAACATCCCTTAAATATACCAACTAAAACCGAAAAGCTAACCAACAAATCCTAAAACCTAGTCCCAAAACCCTATACCGGAAACCCAAATCCCTAAACTCTAAAACCAAAAATCTGAACCCTAAACCCAAAAACATATAGTGTCTACAATAATATCAAAATACGAAACCCTAATCCTTAAATCTTAAACCCTATCCCTTAAATCTACCAACTAATCCCGAAAACCTATACAAAAAAAATCTAAAACCTAATCCTGAAACACTAAACCGAAACCCTAATTCCTAAAATATAAAACCTAAAACCTAAACCCTAAACCCTAAACCCCAAAACATATACCCTACACCCTAATCTCAAAATACCTAACCCGAAACCTTAAATCCTGAAACATATCCTTTAAATCTACCAACTAAACACCAAAATCTAAACAAAAAATCCTAAAACCCAGTCCCAAAACCCTATATCCGAAACCCTAATCCCTAAACTCTAAATCCTAAAAGTTGAAACCTAAACCCAAAAACATATACCCTATACCAAAATATCAAAATAACTAACCCTAAACCTTAAAAGAGAAACCCTATCCCTAAAATCTACCAACTAAACGAAAAAAGCTAAACAAAATATCTAAAAACCTAGTCCCAAAAATCTATACCCGAAACTCTAAACTTTAAAATCTAAAACCTAAAAGCTGAAACATAAACCCCAAAACGTATACCCTGTACCCTAATATCAAAATAATTAATCAAAAACCTAAAAACCTATACCCTATACCTTAAATCTACAAACTAAACCTGAAAACTTAAAAAACATATCCCAAAACCTAGTCCCAAAACCCTATACCCGAAACCCTAATCCCTAAACTCTAAAACCTAAAATCTAAACCTTAAACCCAAAAAAATATACCCTATACCCTAATATCAAAATAATTAACCGTAAACCTAAAAACCTAAACACTATCCCTTAAATATACCAACTAAAACTGAAAAGTTAATCAAAAAATCCTAAAACCTAGTCCCAAAACCCTATACCGAAAACCCAAATCCCTAAACTCTAAAACCTAAAATCTGAACCCTCAACCCAAAAAAATATACTGTATACCATAATATCAAAATAATTAACCCTACACCTTAATTCCTAAACCCTATCACTTAAATCTAACAACAAATCCCGAAAAGCTAAACAAAAAATCCAAAAAACCTAGTTCCAAAACCCGATACGCAAAAATAATATCCCTAATCTCTAAAACCTAAAATCTAAAACCTAAACCTAAAAACATATACCCTATAATATAATCTCAAAATAATTAACCCTAAACCTTAAAACCTAAACCCCATACCTTAAATATACAGACAAAACCTGAAAAGTTAAAGAAATCCTAAAACCTAGTCCCCAAACCCAATAGTCGGAACCATAATCCCTAAACTCTAAACCCTAAAAGCCTGACCCTAATCCCAAAAACATATAATCTAAACCCTAATATAAAAATATCTTCCTTAATCCTTAAAACCGAAAACCAATCCCTTAAATCACCAAATAAACTCGAAAAGATAAACAAAAATCCTAAAACATGGTCCCAAAACTCTATGCCCGAAACCCTAATCCCAAAACCCATTCCCAAAACCATATACCTGAAACCCTAATCCCTAAACTCTAAATCCTAAAAGCTGAAACCTAAACCCAAAAACATATACCATATACCAAAATATCAAAATAACTAACCCTAAACCTTAGAAACTAAACCATATCCCTAAAATCTACCAAAGAAACACAAAAAGCTAAACAAAATATCTAAAAACCTATTCCCAAAAAACTATACCCGAAACCCTAAACATTAAAATCTAAAACCTAAAAGTTGAAAACTAAACACAAAATCGTATACCCTATATCCAAATATCAAAATAATTAAACAAAAACCTAAAAACCTAATCCCTATACCTTAAATCTACAAACTAAACCTGAAAACTTAAAAAACAAATCCTTAAACCTAGTCCCAAAACCCTATACCCGAAACCCTAATCACTAAACTCTAAAACCTAAAAGCTAATCCTTATACCCAAAAAAATATACCATATAACCTACTATAAAAATACTTAATAAAAAACCTAAAAACCTAGACCATATACCATAAATCTACAAACTGAACCTGAAAACTTAAAAAACAAATCCTAAAACCTAGTCCCAAAACCCTATACCCGAAATCTTAATCCCTAAAATCTAAAACCTAAAAGCTAAACCTTAAACCCAAAAAAATATACCCTATACCCTAATCTAAAAATACTTAACCCTAAACCTTAAAATCTAAACAACATCCCTTAAATATACCAACTAAAACCGAAAAGCTAACCAACAAATCCTAAAACCTAGTCCCAAAACCCTATACCGGAAACCCAAATCCCTAAACTCTAAAACCAAAAATCTGAACCCTAAACCCAAAAACATATAGTGTCTACAATAATATCAAAATACGAAACCCTAATCCTTAAATCTTAAACCCTATCCCTTAAATCTACCAACTAATCCCGAAAACCTATACAAAAAAAATCTAAAACCTAATCCTGAAACACTAAACCGAAACCCTAATTCCTAAAATATAAAACCTAAAACCTAAACCCTAAACCCTAAACCCCAAAACATATACCCTACACCCTAATCTCAAAATACCTAACCCGAAACCTTAAATCCTGAAACATATCCTTTAAATCTACCAACTAAACACCAAAATCTAAACAAAAAATCCTAAAACCCAGTCCCAAAACCCTATATCCGAAACCCTAATCCCTAAACTCTAAATCCTAAAAGTTGAAACCTAAACCCAAAAACATATACCCTATACCAAAATATCAAAATAACTAACCCTAAACCTTAAAAGAGAAACCCTATCCCTAAAATCTACCAACTAAACGAAAAAAGCTAAACAAAATATCTAAAAACCTAGTCCCAAAAATCTATACCCGAAACTCTAAACTTTAAAATCTAAAACCTAAAAGCTGAAACATAAACCCCAAAACGTATACCCTGTACCCTAATATCAAAATAATTAATCAAAAACCTAAAAACCTATACCCTATACCTTAAATCTACAAACTAAACCTGAAAACTTAAAAAACATATCCCAAAACCTAGTCCCAAAACCCTATACCCGAAACCCTAATCCCTAAACTCTAAAACCTAAAATCTAAACCTTAAACCCAAAAAAATATACCCTATACCCTAATATCAAAATAATTAACCGTAAACCTAAAAACCTAAACACTATCCCTTAAATATACCAACTAAAACTGAAAAGTTAATCAAAAAATCCTAAAACCTAGTCCCAAAACCCTATACCGAAAACCCAAATCCCTAAACTCTAAAACCTAAAATCTGAACCCTCAACCCAAAAAAATATACTGTATACCATAATATCAAAATAATTAACCCTACACCTTAATTCCTAAACCCTATCACTTAAATCTAACAACAAATCCCGAAAAGCTAAACAAAAAATCCAAAAAACCTAGTTCCAAAACCCGATACGCAAAAATAATATCCCTAATCTCTAAAACCTAAAATCTAAAACCTAAACCTAAAAACATATACCCTATAATATAATCTCAAAATAATTAACCCTAAACCTTAAAACCTAAACCCCATACCTTAAATATACAGACAAAACCTGAAAAGTTAAAGAAATCCTAAAACCTAGTCCCCAAACCCAATAGTCGGAACCATAATCCCTAAACTCTAAACCCTAAAAGCCTGACCCTAATCCCAAAAACATATAATCTAAACCCTAATATAAAAATATCTTCCTTAATCCTTAAAACCGAAAACCAATCCCTTAAATCACCAAATAAACTCGAAAAGATAAACAAAAATCCTAAAACATGGTCCCAAAACTCTATGCCCGAAACCCTAATCCCAAAACCCATTCCCAAAACCATATACCTGAAACCCTAATCCCTAAACTCTAAATCCTAAAAGCTGAAACCTAAACCCAAAAACATATACCATATACCAAAATATCAAAATAACTAACCCTAAACCTTAGAAACTAAACCATATCCCTAAAATCTACCAAAGAAACACAAAAAGCTAAACAAAATATCTAAAAACCTATTCCCAAAAAACTATACCCGAAACCCTAAACATTAAAATCTAAAACCTAAAAGTTGAAAACTAAACACAAAATCGTATACCCTATATCCAAATATCAAAATAATTAAACAAAAACCTAAAAACCTAATCCCTATACCTTAAATCTACAAACTAAACCTGAAAACTTAAAAAACAAATCCTTAAACCTAGTCCCAAAACCCTATACCCGAAACCCTAATCACTAAACTCTAAAACCTAAAAGCTAATCCTTATACCCAAAAAAATATACCATATAACCTACTATAAAAATACTTAATAAAAAACCTAAAAACCTAGACCATATACCATAAATCTACAAACTGAACCTGAAAACTTAAAAAACAAATCCTAAAACCTAGTCCCAAAACCCTATACCCGAAATCTTAATCCCTAAAATCTAAAACCTAAAAGCTAAACCTTAAACCCAAAAAAATATACCCTATACCCTAATCTAAAAATACTTAACCCTAAACCTTAAAATCTAAACAACATCCCTTAAATATACCAACTAAAACCGAAAAGCTAACCAACAAATCCTAAAACCTAGTCCCAAAACCCTATACCGGAAACCCAAATCCCTAAACTCTAAAACCAAAAATCTGAACCCTAAACCCAAAAACATATAGTGTCTACAATAATATCAAAATACGAAACCCTAATCCTTAAATCTTAAACCCTATCCCTTAAATCTACCAACTAATCCCGAAAACCTATACAAAAAAAATCTAAAACCTAATCCTGAAACACTAAACCGAAACCCTAATTCCTAAAATATAAAACCTAAAACCTAAACCCTAAACCCTAAACCCCAAAACATATACCCTACACCCTAATCTCAAAATACCTAACCCGAAACCTTAAATCCTGAAACATATCCTTTAAATCTACCAACTAAACACCAAAATCTAAACAAAAAATCCTAAAACCCAGTCCCAAAACCCTATATCCGAAACCCTAATCCCTAAACTCTAAATCCTAAAAGTTGAAACCTAAACCCAAAAACATATACCCTATACCAAAATATCAAAATAACTAACCCTAAACCTTAAAAGAGAAACCCTATCCCTAAAATCTACCAACTAAACGAAAAAAGCTAAACAAAATATCTAAAAACCTAGTCCCAAAAATCTATACCCGAAACTCTAAACTTTAAAATCTAAAACCTAAAAGCTGAAACATAAACCCCAAAACGTATACCCTGTACCCTAATATCAAAATAATTAATCAAAAACCTAAAAACCTATACCCTATACCTTAAATCTACAAACTAAACCTGAAAACTTAAAAAAACATATCCCAAAACCTAGTCCCAAAACCCTATACCCGAAACCCTAATCCCTAAACTCTAAAACCTAAAATCTAAACCTTAAACCCAAAAAAATATACCCTATACCCTAATATCAAAATAATTAACCGTAAACCTAAAAACCTAAACACTATCCCTTAAATATACCAACTAAAACTGAAAAGTTAATCAAAAAATCCTAAAACCTAGTCCCAAAACCCTATACCGAAAACCCAAATCCCTAAACTCTAAAACCTAAAATCTGAACCCTCAACCCAAAAAAATATACTGTATACCATAATATCAAAATAATTAACCCTACACCTTAATTCCTAAACCCTATCACTTAAATCTAACAACAAATCCCGAAAAGCTAAACAAAAAATCCAAAAAACCTAGTTCCAAAACCCGATACGCAAAAATAATATCCCTAATCTCTAAAACCTAAAATCTAAAACCTAAACCTAAAAACATATACCCTATAATATAATCTCAAAATAATTAACCCTAAACCTTAAAACCTAAACCCCATACCTTAAATATACAGACAAAACCTGAAAAGTTAAAGAAATCCTAAAACCTAGTCCCCAAACCCAATAGTCGGAACCATAATCCCTAAACTCTAAACCCTAAAAGCCTGACCCTAATCCCAAAAACATATAATCTAAACCCTAATATAAAAATATCTTCCTTAATCCTTAAAACCGAAAACCAATCCCTTAAATCACCAAATAAACTCGAAAAGATAAACAAAAATCCTAAAACATGGTCCCAAAACTCTATGCCCGAAACCCTAATCCCAAAACCCATTCCCAAAACCATATACCTGAAACCCTAATCCCTAAACTCTAAATCCTAAAAGCTGAAACCTAAACCCAAAAACATATACCATATACCAAAATATCAAAATAACTAACCCTAAACCTTAGAAACTAAACCATATCCCTAAAATCTACCAAAGAAACACAAAAAGCTAAACAAAATATCTAAAAACCTATTCCCAAAAAACTATACCCGAAACCCTAAACATTAAAATCTAAAACCTAAAAGTTGAAAACTAAACACAAAATCGTATACCCTATATCCAAATATCAAAATAATTAAACAAAAACCTAAAAACCTAATCCCTATACCTTAAATCTACAAACTAAACCTGAAAACTTAAAAAACAAATCCTTAAACCTAGTCCCAAAACCCTATACCCGAAACCCTAATCACTAAACTCTAAAACCTAAAAGCTAATCCTTATACCCAAAAAAATATACCATATAACCTACTATAAAAATACTTAATAAAAAACCTAAAAACCTAGACCATATACCATAAATCTACAAACTGAACCTGAAAACTTAAAAAACAAATCCTAAAACCTAGTCCCAAAACCCTATACCCGAAATCTTAATCCCTAAAATCTAAAACCTAAAAGCTAAACCTTAAACCCAAAAAAATATACCCTATACCCTAATCTAAAAATACTTAACCCTAAACCTTAAAATCTAAACAACATCCCTTAAATATACCAACTAAAACCGAAAAGCTAACCAACAAATCCTAAAACCTAGTCCCAAAACCCTATACCGGAAACCCAAATCCCTAAACTCTAAAACCAAAAATCTGAACCCTAAACCCAAAAACATATAGTGTCTACAATAATATCAAAATACGAAACCCTAATCCTTAAATCTTAAACCCTATCCCTTAAATCTACCAACTAATCCCGAAAACCTATACAAAAAAAATCTAAAACCTAATCCTGAAACACTAAACCGAAACCCTAATTCCTAAAATATAAAACCTAAAACCTAAACCCTAAACCCTAAACCCCAAAACATATACCCTACACCCTAATCTCAAAATACCTAACCCGAAACCTTAAATCCTGAAACATATCCTTTAAATCTACCAACTAAACACCAAAATCTAAACAAA
Organism: Viscum album; assembly: GCA_963277665.1. NCBI lineage: Eukaryota > Viridiplantae > Streptophyta > Magnoliopsida > Santalales > Viscaceae > Viscum > Viscum album. The sequence continues at coordinate 14,738 of CAUJRU010003416.1, read as the reverse complement.
AAATCCTAAAACCCAGTCCCAAAACCCTATATCCGAAACCCTAATCCCTAAACTCTAAATCCTAAAAGTTGAAACCTAAACCCAAAAACATATACCCTATACCAAAATATCAAAATAACTAACCCTAAACCTTAAAAGAGAAACCCTATCCCTAAAATCTACCAACTAAACGAAAAAAGCTAAACAAAATATCTAAAAACCTAGTCCCAAAAATCTATACCCGAAACTCTAAACTTTAAAATCTAAAACCTAAAAGCTGAAACATAAACCCCAAAACGTATACCCTGTACCCTAATATCAAAATAATTAATCAAAAACCTAAAAACCTATACCCTATACCTTAAATCTACAAACTAAACCTGAAAACTTAAAAAACATATCCCAAAACCTAGTCCCAAAACCCTATACCCGAAACCCTAATCCCTAAACTCTAAAACCTAAAATCTAAACCTTAAACCCAAAAAAATATACCCTATACCCTAATATCAAAATAATTAACCGTAAACCTAAAAACCTAAACACTATCCCTTAAATATACCAACTAAAACTGAAAAGTTAATCAAAAAATCCTAAAACCTAGTCCCAAAACCCTATACCGAAAACCCAAATCCCTAAACTCTAAAACCTAAAATCTGAACCCTCAACCCAAAAAAATATACTGTATACCATAATATCAAAATAATTAACCCTACACCTTAATTCCTAAACCCTATCACTTAAATCTAACAACAAATCCCGAAAAGCTAAACAAAAAATCCAAAAAACCTAGTTCCAAAACCCGATACGCAAAAATAATATCCCTAATCTCTAAAACCTAAAATCTAAAACCTAAACCTAAAAACATATACCCTATAATATAATCTCAAAATAATTAACCCTAAACCTTAAAACCTAAACCCCATACCTTAAATATACAGACAAAACCTGAAAAGTTAAAGAAATCCTAAAACCTAGTCCCCAAACCCAATAGTCGGAACCATAATCCCTAAACTCTAAACCCTAAAAGCCTGACCCTAATCCCAAAAACATATAATCTAAACCCTAATATAAAAATATCTTCCTTAATCCTTAAAACCGAAAACCAATCCCTTAAATCACCAAATAAACTCGAAAAGATAAACAAAAATCCTAAAACATGGTCCCAAAACTCTATGCCCGAAACCCTAATCCCAAAACCCATTCCCAAAACCATATACCTGAAACCCTAATCCCTAAACTCTAAATCCTAAAAGCTGAAACCTAAACCCAAAAACATATACCATATACCAAAATATCAAAATAACTAACCCTAAACCTTAGAAACTAAACCATATCCCTAAAATCTACCAAAGAAACACAAAAAGCTAAACAAAATATCTAAAAACCTATTCCCAAAAAACTATACCCGAAACCCTAAACATTAAAATCTAAAACCTAAAAGTTGAAAACTAAACACAAAATCGTATACCCTATATCCAAATATCAAAATAATTAAACAAAAACCTAAAAACCTAATCCCTATACCTTAAATCTACAAACTAAACCTGAAAACTTAAAAAACAAATCCTTAAACCTAGTCCCAAAACCCTATACCCGAAACCCTAATCACTAAACTCTAAAACCTAAAAGCTAATCCTTATACCCAAAAAAATATACCATATAACCTACTATAAAAATACTTAATAAAAAACCTAAAAACCTAGACCATATACCATAAATCTACAAACTGAACCTGAAAACTTAAAAAACAAATCCTAAAACCTAGTCCCAAAACCCTATACCCGAAATCTTAATCCCTAAAATCTAAAACCTAAAAGCTAAACCTTAAACCCAAAAAAATATACCCTATACCCTAATCTAAAAATACTTAACCCTAAACCTTAAAATCTAAACAACATCCCTTAAATATACCAACTAAAACCGAAAAGCTAACCAACAAATCCTAAAACCTAGTCCCAAAACCCTATACCGGAAACCCAAATCCCTAAACTCTAAAACCAAAAATCTGAACCCTAAACCCAAAAACATATAGTGTCTACAATAATATCAAAATACGAAACCCTAATCCTTAAATCTTAAACCCTATCCCTTAAATCTACCAACTAATCCCGAAAACCTATACAAAAAAAATCTAAAACCTAATCCTGAAACACTAAACCGAAACCCTAATTCCTAAAATATAAAACCTAAAACCTAAACCCTAAACCCTAAACCCCAAAACATATACCCTACACCCTAATCTCAAAATACCTAACCCGAAACCTTAAATCCTGAAACATATCCTTTAAATCTACCAACTAAACACCAAAATCTAAACAAAAAATCCTAAAACCCAGTCCCAAAACCCTATATCCGAAACCCTAATCCCTAAACTCTAAATCCTAAAAGTTGAAACCTAAACCCAAAAACATATACCCTATACCAAAATATCAAAATAACTAACCCTAAACCTTAAAAGAGAAACCCTATCCCTAAAATCTACCAACTAAACGAAAAAAGCTAAACAAAATATCTAAAAACCTAGTCCCAAAAATCTATACCCGAAACTCTAAACTTTAAAATCTAAAACCTAAAAGCTGAAACATAAACCCCAAAACGTATACCCTGTACCCTAATATCAAAATAATTAATCAAAAACCTAAAAACCTATACCCTATACCTTAAATCTACAAACTAAACCTGAAAACTTAAAAAACATATCCCAAAACCTAGTCCCAAAACCCTATACCCGAAACCCTAATCCCTAAACTCTAAAACCTAAAATCTAAACCTTAAACCCAAAAAAATATACCCTATACCCTAATATCAAAATAATTAACCGTAAACCTAAAAACCTAAACACTATCCCTTAAATATACCAACTAAAACTGAAAAGTTAATCAAAAAATCCTAAAACCTAGTCCCAAAACCCTATACCGAAAACCCAAATCCCTAAACTCTAAAACCTAAAATCTGAACCCTCAACCCAAAAAAATATACTGTATACCATAATATCAAAATAATTAACCCTACACCTTAATTCCTAAACCCTATCACTTAAATCTAACAACAAATCCCGAAAAGCTAAACAAAAAATCCAAAAAACCTAGTTCCAAAACCCGATACGCAAAAATAATATCCCTAATCTCTAAAACCTAAAATCTAAAACCTAAACCTAAAAACATATACCCTATAATATAATCTCAAAATAATTAACCCTAAACCTTAAAACCTAAACCCCATACCTTAAATATACAGACAAAACCTGAAAAGTTAAAGAAATCCTAAAACCTAGTCCCCAAACCCAATAGTCGGAACCATAATCCCTAAACTCTAAACCCTAAAAGCCTGACCCTAATCCCAAAAACATATAATCTAAACCCTAATATAAAAATATCTTCCTTAATCCTTAAAACCGAAAACCAATCCCTTAAATCACCAAATAAACTCGAAAAGATAAACAAAAATCCTAAAACATGGTCCCAAAACTCTATGCCCGAAACCCTAATCCCAAAACCCATTCCCAAAACCATATACCTGAAACCCTAATCCCTAAACTCTAAATCCTAAAAGCTGAAACCTAAACCCAAAAACATATACCATATACCAAAATATCAAAATAACTAACCCTAAACCTTAGAAACTAAACCATATCCCTAAAATCTACCAAAGAAACACAAAAAGCTAAACAAAATATCTAAAAACCTATTCCCAAAAAACTATACCCGAAACCCTAAACATTAAAATCTAAAACCTAAAAGTTGAAAACTAAACACAAAATCGTATACCCTATATCCAAATATCAAAATAATTAAACAAAAACCTAAAAACCTAATCCCTATACCTTAAATCTACAAACTAAACCTGAAAACTTAAAAAACAAATCCTTAAACCTAGTCCCAAAACCCTATACCCGAAACCCTAATCACTAAACTCTAAAACCTAAAAGCTAATCCTTATACCCAAAAAAATATACCATATAACCTACTATAAAAATACTTAATAAAAAACCTAAAAACCTAGACCATATACCATAAATCTACAAACTGAACCTGAAAACTTAAAAAACAAATCCTAAAACCTAGTCCCAAAACCCTATACCCGAAATCTTAATCCCTAAAATCTAAACCTAAACCTTAAACCCAAAAAAATATACCCTATACCCTAATCTAAAAATACTTAACCCTAAACCTTAAAATCTAAACAACATCCCTTAAATATACCAACTAAAACCGAAAAGCTAACCAACAAATCCTAAAACCTAGTCCCAAAACCCTATACCGGAAACCCAAATCCCTAAACTCTAAAACCAAAAATCTGAACCCTAAACCCAAAAACATATAGTGTCTACAATAATATCAAAATACGAAACCCTAATCCTTAAATCTTAAACCCTATCCCTTAAATCTACCAACTAATCCCGAAAACCTATACAAAAAAAATCTAAAACCTAATCCTGAAACACTAAACCGAAACCCTAATTCCTAAAATATAAAACCTAAAACCTAAACCCTAAACCCTAAACCCCAAAACATATACCCTACACCCTAATCTCAAAATACCTAACCCGAAACCTTAAATCCTGAAACATATCCTTTAAATCTACCAACTAAACACCAAAATCTAAACAAAAAATCCTAAAACCCAGTCCCAAAACCCTATATCCGAAACCCTAATCCCTAAACTCTAAATCCTAAAAGTTGAAACCTAAACCCAAAAACATATACCCTATACCAAAATATCAAAATAACTAACCCTAAACCTTAAAAGAGAAACCCTATCCCTAAAATCTACCAACTAAACGAAAAAAGCTAAACAAAATATCTAAAAACCTAGTCCCAAAAATCTATACCCGAAACTCTAAACTTTAAAATCTAAAACCTAAAAGCTGAAACATAAACCCCAAAACGTATACCCTGTACCCTAATATCAAAATAATTAATCAAAAACCTAAAAACCTATACCCTATACCTTAAATCTACAAACTAAACCTGAAAACTTAAAAAACATATCCCAAAACCTAGTCCCAAAACCCTATACCCGAAACCCTAATCCCTAAACTCTAAAACCTAAAATCTAAACCTTAAACCCAAAAAAATATACCCTATACCCTAATATCAAAATAATTAACCGTAAACCTAAAAACCTAAACACTATCCCTTAAATATACCAACTAAAACTGAAAAGTTAATCAAAAAATCCTAAAACCTAGTCCCAAAACCCTATACCGAAAACCCAAATCCCTAAACTCTAAAACCTAAAATCTGAACCCTCAACCCAAAAAAATATACTGTATACCATAATATCAAAATAATTAACCCTACACCTTAATTCCTAAACCCTATCACTTAAATCTAACAACAAATCCCGAAAAGCTAAACAAAAAATCCAAAAAACCTAGTTCCAAAACCCGATACGCAAAAATAATATCCCTAATCTCTAAAACCTAAAATCTAAAACCTAAACCTAAAAACATATACCCTATAATATAATCTCAAAATAATTAACCCTAAACCTTAAAACCTAAACCCCATACCTTAAATATACAGACAAAACCTGAAAAGTTAAAGAAATCCTAAAACCTAGTCCCCAAACCCAATAGTCGGAACCATAATCCCTAAACTCTAAACCCTAAAAGCCTGACCCTAATCCCAAAAACATATAATCTAAACCCTAATATAAAAATATCTTCCTTAATCCTTAAAACCGAAAACCAATCCCTTAAATCACCAAATAAACTCGAAAAGATAAACAAAAATCCTAAAACATGGTCCCAAAACTCTATGCCCGAAACCCTAATCCCAAAACCCATTCCCAAAACCATATACCTGAAACCCTAATCCCTAAACTCTAAATCCTAAAAGCTGAAACCTAAACCCAAAAACATATACCATATACCAAAATATCAAAATAACTAACCCTAAACCTTAGAAACTAAACCATATCCCTAAAATCTACCAAAGAAACACAAAAAGCTAAACAAAATATCTAAAAACCTATTCCCAAAAAACTATACCCGAAACCCTAAACATTAAAATCTAAAACCTAAAAGTTGAAAACTAAACACAAAATCGTATACCCTATATCCAAATATCAAAATAATTAAACAAAAACCTAAAAACCTAATCCCTATACCTTAAATCTACAAACTAAACCTGAAAACTTAAAAAACAAATCCTTAAACCTAGTCCCAAAACCCTATACCCGAAACCCTAATCACTAAACTCTAAAACCTAAAAGCTAATCCTTATACCCAAAAAAATATACCATATAACCTACTATAAAAATACTTAATAAAAAACCTAAAAACCTAGACCATATACCATAAATCTACAAACTGAACCTGAAAACTTAAAAAACAAATCCTAAAACCTAGTCCCAAAACCCTATACCCGAAATCTTAATCCCTAAAATCTAAAACCTAAAAGCTAAACCTTAAACCCAAAAAAATATACCCTATACCCTAATCTAAAAATACTTAACCCTAAACCTTAAAATCTAAACAACATCCCTTAAATATACCAACTAAAACCGAAAAGCTAACCAACAAATCCTAAAACCTAGTCCCAAAACCCTATACCGGAAACCCAAATCCCTAAACTCTAAAACCAAAAATCTGAACCCTAAACCCAAAAACATATAGTGTCTACAATAATATCAAAATACGAAACCCTAATCCTTAAATCTTAAACCCTATCCCTTAAATCTACCAACTAATCCCGAAAACCTATACAAAAAAAATCTAAAACCTAATCCTGAAACACTAAACCGAAACCCTAATTCCTAAAATATAAAACCTAAAACCTAAACCCTAAACCCTAAACCCCAAAACATATACCCTACACCCTAATCTCAAAATACCTAACCCGAAACCTTAAATCCTGAAACATATCCTTTAAATCTACCAACTAAACACCAAAATCTAAACAAAAAATCCTAAAACCCAGTCCCAAAACCCTATATCCGAAACCCTAATCCCTAAACTCTAAATCCTAAAAGTTGAAACCTAAACCCAAAAACATATACCCTATACCAAAATATCAAAATAACTAACCCTAAACCTTAAAAGAGAAACCCTATCCCTAAAATCTACCAACTAAACGAAAAAAGCTAAACAAAATATCTAAAAACCTAGTCCCAAAAATCTATACCCGAAACTCTAAACTTTAAAATCTAAAACCTAAAAGCTGAAACATAAACCCCAAAACGTATACCCTGTACCCTAATATCAAAATAATTAATCAAAAACCTAAAAACCTATACCCTATACCTTAAATCTACAAACTAAACCTGAAAACTTAAAAAACATATCCCAAAACCTAGTCCCAAAACCCTATACCCGAAACCCTAATCCCTAAACTCTAAAACCTAAAATCTAAACCTTAAACCCAAAAAAATATACCCTATACCCTAATATCAAAATAATTAACCGTAAACCTAAAAACCTAAACACTATCCCTTAAATATACCAACTAAAACTGAAAAGTTAATCAAAAAATCCTAAAACCTAGTCCCAAAACCCTATACCGAAAACCCAAATCCCTAAACTCTAAAACCTAAAATCTGAACCCTCAACCCAAAAAAATATACTGTATACCATAATATCAAAATAATTAACCCTACACCTTAATTCCTAAACCCTATCACTTAAATCTAACAACAAATCCCGAAAAGCTAAACAAAAAATCCAAAAAACCTAGTTCCAAAACCCGATACGCAAAAATAATATCCCTAATCTCTAAAACCTAAAATCTAAAACCTAAACCTAAAAACATATACCCTATAATATAATCTCAAAATAATTAACCCTAAACCTTAAAACCTAAACCCCATACCTTAAATATACAGACAAAACCTGAAAAGTTAAAGAAATCCTAAAACCTAGTCCCCAAACCCAATAGTCGGAACCATAATCCCTAAACTCTAAACCCTAAAAGCCTGACCCTAATCCCAAAAACATATAATCTAAACCCTAATATAAAAATATCTTCCTTAATCCTTAAAACCGAAAACCAATCCCTTAAATCACCAAATAAACTCGAAAAGATAAACAAAAATCCTAAAACATGGTCCCAAAACTCTATGCCCGAAACCCTAATCCCAAAACCCATTCCCAAAACCATATACCTGAAACCCTAATCCCTAAACTCTAAATCCTAAAAGCTGAAACCTAAACCCAAAAACATATACCATATACCAAAATATCAAAATAACTAACCCTAAACCTTAGAAACTAAACCATATCCCTAAAATCTACCAAAGAAACACAAAAAGCTAAACAAAATATCTAAAAACCTATTCCCAAAAAACTATACCCGAAACCCTAAACATTAAAATCTAAAACCTAAAAGTTGAAAACTAAACACAAAATCGTATACCCTATATCCAAATATCAAAATAATTAAACAAAAACCTAAAAACCTAATCCCTATACCTTAAATCTACAAACTAAACCTGAAAACTTAAAAAACAAATCCTTAAACCTAGTCCCAAAACCCTATACCCGAAACCCTAATCACTAAACTCTAAAACCTAAAAGCTAATCCTTATACCCAAAAAAATATACCATATAACCTACTATAAAAATACTTAATAAAAAACCTAAAAACCTAGACCATATACCATAAATCTACAAACTGAACCTGAAAACTTAAAAAACAAATCCTAAAACCTAGTCCCAAAACCCTATACCCGAAATCTTAATCCCTAAAATCTAAAACCTAAAAGCTAAACCTTAAACCCAAAAAAATATACCCTATACCCTAATCTAAAAATACTTAACCCTAAACCTTAAAATCTAAACAACATCCCTTAAATATACCAACTAAAACCGAAAAGCTAACCAACAAATCCTAAAACCTAGTCCCAAAACCCTATACCGGAAACCCAAATCCCTAAACTCTAAAACCAAAAATCTGAACCCTAAACCCAAAAACATATAGTGTCTACAATAATATCAAAATACGAAACCCTAATCCTTAAATCTTAAACCCTATCCCTTAAATCTACCAACTAATCCCGAAAACCTATACAAAAAAAATCTAAAACCTAATCCTGAAACACTAAACCGAAACCCTAATTCCTAAAATATAAAACCTAAAACCTAAACCCTAAACCCTAAACCCCAAAACATATACCCTACACCCTAATCTCAAAATACCTAACCCGAAACCTTAAATCCTGAAACATATCCTTTAAATCTACCAACTAAACACCAAAATCTAAACAAAAAATCCTAAAACCCAGTCCCAAAACCCTATATCCGAAACCCTAATCCCTAAACTCTAAATCCTAAAAGTTGAAACCTAAACCCAAAAACATATACCCTATACCAAAATATCAAAATAACTAACCCTAAACCTTAAAAGAGAAACCCTATCCCTAAAATCTACCAACTAAACGAAAAAAGCTAAACAAAATATCTAAAAACCTAGTCCCAAAAATCTATACCCGAAACTCTAAACTTTAAAATCTAAAACCTAAAAGCTGAAACATAAACCCCAAAACGTATACCCTGTACCCTAATATCAAAATAATTAATCAAAAACCTAAAAACCTATACCCTATACCTTAAATCTACAAACTAAACCTGAAAACTTAAAAAACATATCCCAAAACCTAGTCCCAAAACCCTATACCCGAAACCCTAATCCCTAAACTCTAAAACCTAAAATCTAAACCTTAAACCCAAAAAAATATACCCTATACCCTAATATCAAAATAATTAACCGTAAACCTAAAAACCTAAACACTATCCCTTAAATATACCAACTAAAACTGAAAAGTTAATCAAAAAATCCTAAAACCTAGTCCCAAAACCCTATACCGAAAACCCAAATCCCTAAACTCTAAAACCTAAAATCTGAACCCTCAACCCAAAAAAATATACTGTATACCATAATATCAAAATAATTAACCCTACACCTTAATTCCTAAACCCTATCACTTAAATCTAACAACAAATCCCGAAAAGCTAAACAAAAAATCCAAAAAACCTAGTTCCAAAACCCGATACGCAAAAATAATATCCCTAATCTCTAAAACCTAAAATCTAAAACCTAAACCTAAAAACATATACCCTATAATATAATCTCAAAATAATTAACCCTAAACCTTAAAACCTAAACCCCATACCTTAAATATACAGACAAAACCTGAAAAGTTAAAGAAATCCTAAAACCTAGTCCCCAAACCCAATAGTCGGAACCATAATCCCTAAACTCTAAACCCTAAAAGCCTGACCCTAATCCCAAAAACATATAATCTAAACCCTAATATAAAAATATCTTCCTTAATCCTTAAAACCGAAAACCAATCCCTTAAATCACCAAATAAACTCGAAAAGATAAACAAAAATCCTAAAACATGGTCCCAAAACTCTATGCCCGAAACCCTAATCCCAAAACCCATTCCCAAAACCATATACCTGAAACCCTAATCCCTAAACTCTAAATCCTAAAAGCTGAAACCTAAACCCAAAAACATATACCATATACCAAAATATCAAAATAACTAACCCTAAACCTTAGAAACTAAACCATATCCCTAAAATCTACCAAAGAAACACAAAAAGCTAAACAAAATATCTAAAAACCTATTCCCAAAAAACTATACCCGAAACCCTAAACATTAAAATCTAAAACCTAAAAGTTGAAAACTAAACACAAAATCGTATACCCTATATCCAAATATCAAAATAATTAAACAAAAACCTAAAAACCTAATCCCTATACCTTAAATCTACAAACTAAACCTGAAAACTTAAAAAACAAATCCTTAAACCTAGTCCCAAAACCCTATACCCGAAACCCTAATCACTAAACTCTAAAACCTAAAAGCTAATCCTTATACCCAAAAAAATATACCATATAACCTACTATAAAAATACTTAATAAAAAACCTAAAAACCTAGACCATATACCATAAATCTACAAACTGAACCTGAAAACTTAAAAAACAAATCCTAAAACCTAGTCCCAAAACCCTATACCCGAAATCTTAATCCCTAAAATCTAAAACCTAAAAGCTAAACCTTAAACCCAAAAAAATATACCCTATACCCTAATCTAAAAATACTTAACCCTAAACCTTAAAATCTAAACAACATCCCTTAAATATACCAACTAAAACCGAAAAGCTAACCAACAAATCCTAAAACCTAGTCCCAAAACCCTATACCGGAAACCCAAATCCCTAAACTCTAAAACCAAAAATCTGAACCCTAAACCCAAAAACATATAGTGTCTACAATAATATCAAAATACGAAACCCTAATCCTTAAATCTTAAACCCTATCCCTTAAATCTACCAACTAATCCCGAAAACCTATACAAAAAAAATCTAAAACCTAATCCTGAAACACTAAACCGAAACCCTAATTCCTAAAATATAAAACCTAAAACCTAAACCCTAAACCCTAAACCCCAAAACATATACCCTACACCCTAATCTCAAAATACCTAACCCGAAACCTTAAATCCTGAAACATATCCTTTAAATCTACCAACTAAACACCAAAATCTAAACAAAAAATCCTAAAACCCAGTCCCAAAACCCTATATCCGAAACCCTAATCCCTAAACTCTAAATCCTAAAAGTTGAAACCTAAACCCAAAAACATATACCCTATACCAAAATATCAAAATAACTAACCCTAAACCTTAAAAGAGAAACCCTATCCCTAAAATCTACCAACTAAACGAAAAAAGCTAAACAAAATATCTAAAAACCTAGTCCCAAAAATCTATACCCGAAACTCTAAACTTTAAAATCTAAAACCTAAAAGCTGAAACATAAACCCCAAAACGTATACCCTGTACCCTAATATCAAAATAATTAATCAAAAACCTAAAAACCTATACCCTATACCTTAAATCTACAAACTAAACCTGAAAACTTAAAAAACATATCCCAAAACCTAGTCCCAAAACCCTATACCCGAAACCCTAATCCCTAAACTCTAAAACCTAAAATCTAAACCTTAAACCCAAAAAAATATACCCTATACCCTAATATCAAAATAATTAACCGTAAACCTAAAAACCTAAACACTATCCCTTAAATATACCAACTAAAACTGAAAAGTTAATCAAAAAATCCTAAAACCTAGTCCCAAAACCCTATACCGAAAACCCAAATCCCTAAACTCTAAAACCTAAAATCTGAACCCTCAACCCAAAAAAATATACTGTATACCATAATATCAAAATAATTAACCCTACACCTTAATTCCTAAACCCTATCACTTAAATCTAACAACAAATCCCGAAAAGCTAAACAAAAAATCCAAAAAACCTAGTTCCAAAACCCGATACGCAAAAATAATATCCCTAATCTCTAAAACCTAAAATCTAAAACCTAAACCTAAAAACATATACCCTATAATATAATCTCAAAATAATTAACCCTAAACCTTAAAACCTAAACCCCATACCTTAAATATACAGACAAAACCTGAAAAGTTAAAGAAATCCTAAAACCTAGTCCCCAAACCCAATAGTCGGAACCATAATCCCTAAACTCTAAACCCTAAAAGCCTGACCCTAATCCCAAAAACATATAATCTAAACCCTAATATAAAAATATCTTCCTTAATCCTTAAAACCGAAAACCAATCCCTTAAATCACCAAATAAACTCGAAAAGATAAACAAAAATCCTAAAACATGGTCCCAAAACTCTATGCCCGAAACCCTAATCCCAAAACCCATTCCCAAAACCATATACCTGAAACCCTAATCCCTAAACTCTAAATCCTAAAAGCTGAAACCTAAACCCAAAAACATATACCATATACCAAAATATCAAAATAACTAACCCTAAACCTTAGAAACTAAACCATATCCCTAAAATCTACCAAAGAAACACAAAAAGCTAAACAAAATATCTAAAAACCTATTCCCAAAAAACTATACCCGAAACCCTAAACATTAAAATCTAAAACCTAAAAGTTGAAAACTAAACACAAAATCGTATACCCTATATCCAAATATCAAAATAATTAAACAAAAACCTAAAAACCTAATCCCTATACCTTAAATCTACAAACTAAACCTGAAAACTTAAAAAACAAATCCTTAAACCTAGTCCCAAAACCCTATACCCGAAACCCTAATCACTAAACTCTAAAACCTAAAAGCTAATCCTTATACCCAAAAAAATATACCATATAACCTACTATAAAAATACTTAATAAAAAACCTAAAAACCTAGACCATATACCATAAATCTACAAACTGAACCTGAAAACTTAAAAAACAAATCCTAAAACCTAGTCCCAAAACCCTATACCCGAAATCTTAATCCCTAAAATCTAAAACCTAAAAGCTAAACCTTAAACCCAAAAAAATATACCCTATACCCTAATCTAAAAATACTTAACCCTAAACCTTAAAATCTAAACAACATCCCTTAAATATACCAACTAAAACCGAAAAGCTAACCAACAAATCCTAAAACCTAGTCCCAAAACCCTATACCGGAAACCCAAATCCCTAAACTCTAAAACCAAAAATCTGAACCCTAAACCCAAAAACATATAGTGTCTACAATAATATCAAAATACGAAACCCTAATCCTTAAATCTTAAACCCTATCCCTTAAATCTACCAACTAATCCCGAAAACCTATACAAAAAAAATCTAAAACCTAATCCTGAAACACTAAACCGAAACCCTAATTCCTAAAATATAAAACCTAAAACCTAAACCCTAAACCCTAAACCCCAAAACATATACCCTACACCCTAATCTCAAAATACCTAACCCGAAACCTTAAATCCTGAAACATATCCTTTAAATCTACCAACTAAACACCAAAATCTAAACAAAAAATCCTAAAACCCAGTCCCAAAACCCTATATCCGAAACCCTAATCCCTAAACTCTAAATCCTAAAAGTTGAAACCTAAACCCAAAAACATATACCCTATACCAAAATATCAAAATAACTAACCCTAAACCTTAAAAGAGAAACCCTATCCCTAAAATCTACCAACTAAACGAAAAAAGCTAAACAAAATATCTAAAAACCTAGTCCCAAAAATCTATACCCGAAACTCTAAACTTTAAAATCTAAAACCTAAAAGCTGAAACATAAACCCCAAAACGTATACCCTGTACCCTAATATCAAAATAATTAATCAAAAACCTAAAAACCTATACCCTATACCTTAAATCTACAAACTAAACCTGAAAACTTAAAAAACATATCCCAAAACCTAGTCCCAAAACCCTATACCCGAAACCCTAATCCCTAAACTCTAAAACCTAAAATCTAAACCTTAAACCCAAAAAAATATACCCTATACCCTAATATCAAAATAATTAACCGTAAACCTAAAAACCTAAACACTATCCCTTAAATATACCAACTAAAACTGAAAAGTTAATCAAAAAATCCTAAAACCTAGTCCCAAAACCCTATACCGAAAACCCAAATCCCTAAACTCTAAAACCTAAAATCTGAACCCTCAACCCAAAAAAATATACTGTATACCATAATATCAAAATAATTAACCCTACACCTTAATTCCTAAACCCTATCACTTAAATCTAACAACAAATCCCGAAAAGCTAAACAAAAAATCCAAAAAACCTAGTTCCAAAACCCGATACGCAAAAATAATATCCCTAATCTCTAAAACCTAAAATCTAAAACCTAAACCTAAAAACATATACCCTATAATATAATCTCAAAATAATTAACCCTAAACCTTAAAACCTAAACCCCATACCTTAAATATACAGACAAAACCTGAAAAGTTAAAGAAATCCTAAAACCT